>JAPEUW010000268.1:0-43750 GCA_027946445.1 Ascochyta clinopodiicola
GCCCTGCTCGGCCTGCGCAAGGAGAAGCGCACCCGTGGTGTCTCCAAGAAAACCTCCGGCCCCGAAGCCTTCCTGCTCGCCGCCGAGACAGGCTCCGGCAAGACGCTCGCCTACCTCCTGCCCACCCTCGACGCCATCAAGCGCCAAGAAGCCGAAGAGAAGGAAGACGAAGAAGCCGCAGCAGAGGCCGTTGTCGTCGACCCCACCACCAAGCGCAACGACATGTTCGACGTCCCCGAGCCCTCGGTCAACAAGGCTGTCGACCCTGCCCGCCCCCGCGCCATCATCCTCGTCCCCTCCGCCGAGCTCGTCGCCCAGGTCGGCGCCGTCGCCAAATCCCTCTCCCACACCATCAAGTTCCGCGCCGCCCCCATCAGCGCCAAGATGAGCGCCACCGTCATCCGCAACAGGCTCTTCAACGAGCACGGCGTCGACGTCGTCATCTCCACGCCCCCGCTGCTCGCCAGCATCGCAGAGTCCAACCCCAACATCCTCGCCCGCGTCACCCACCTCATCTGCGACGAGGCCGACTCGCTCTTCGACCGCTCCTTCAAGCCCAGCACCACCGAGATCCTCGACCGCGCCACCCCCAGCCTCAAGCAGCTCATCCTCTGCTCCGCCACCATCCCCAAGTACCTCGACAAGTACCTTTTGGACAAATTCCCCGACATGCACCGCCTCGTCACCCCCAACCTCCACGCCATCCCGCGCCGCGTCCAGCTCGGCGTCGTCGACGTCAACAAGGACCCCTACCGCGGCAACAAGATGCTCGCTTGCGCCGACAGCATCTGGCAGATTGGCAAGAGCACCGCCGAGTTCGACCCGGACGAGGGCAAGGAGAGCGTCAACGTCAAGCGCATCCTCGTCTTTGTCAACGAGCGCGAAGACACCGAAGCCGTCGCCGACTACCTCTGCAAAAAGGGCATCGACGCCCTCGCCTTCCACCGCGACACCGACCCCGTCCGCCAAGCCAAGACCCTCGCATCCTTCACCGACGGCTCCATCTCGCCCTCGTTCGGCCAGAAGAAGCTCCTCGAGGGCGAGGAGGACGCTCAGCCCTCCACCACGACCACCAGAACCCTCCCCAACACAAAGGTCATCGTCACCACCGATCTTGGATCTAGGGGTATCGATACCGTCTCTGTCCGCCACGTCATCCTCTACGACGTCCCCCACACCACCATCGACTTCATCCACCGTCTCGGCCGCACGGGGCGCATGGGCAGACGTGGACGCGGCATCGTGCTGCTAGGCGCCGGAGACCGCGCGGATGTCGTAAGAGAGGTCAAGGACGCCATGTTCAGAGGCGAGGCGTTGATCTAGACATGTAGTCGTGTGGCTTTGTATAGTAGATCATGAGTCGTTGTACGATATAGACGTCGTGTCGTAGTGTATTATACCGCATAGCAAGGCGTTACCACATAGGACCAACAACCCAGAAGACGGGATACGATAAGATATAATGTTGAAATAGACTGTATAACATAACCATTTTCATTCTATACACACATATATATACAGCACTCTCCATCCTCCGCGCCTCTACCTCACTACACTCCCGCACTGCACTGCACGGACTACTACACGTGCAAGATTTAGATATACGTCTTCCTTTGTACTGCTAGCTAGTTGTTTCTCTGTCTGGCTGTGTGGATCTTCTTTGCAAAGTAGAGAGAGGAAAGAGAAGAAAAGAGAAAAGAGAAAAGTAGAAGTAAAAGTACAGAAAGAGAAGATGAAGTATAGACTCTACTTTATCTAGCTAGTGGTCTAATTAGAGATTGTTTGTTTAATGTGATATAAATCACACAATATTTGTCTTTAGTTCGTTATAGCGTAGTAGCTAATGACTAGGTTGATAAATGTTGTTCTACTACTCCTATCTTAATCTATAAACAACCAATCAACAATACTACGTACCAAACAATACCAAAAAACTCTAAGAATCTAATAGTATAGACTATATAGCGTAATGTTAAAGTATAATAGCTACTAAAGGTATAGTAAACATAGTTTAACTATTCTTACTTTAGCTACGGATAACTAAGCAAGAATATTTTCGTACTAAAGAATAGAAAAAACCTTCTAGGAATTTAATGTATAGGCTTACTTTACTATTAAATATACATGACTATAACTTATATTGTTGGAGTATAAAGTCTATAAGATATGTTAAGTAAGGTCATATATTACTAAAACAGCTACGCCGGGGACAGCGGACTGGTTGCGCGTGAGAGGAATAAGACGAGAAGGGGTTGGTGTAAGAGGTGATTTAATGCTTGTTCTATAGTAGAGGATTCTAGGGGTGTCTGTTTGGTGGAATGGGAATGTTTAGTGTGGATATTACTGGAGTTTTGAATTTGGGGGCTGCTACGTCGAAAGAGCTAGCTGGCGTTGAAAGGGTTGTTTGGTGTGATATGAGTGGTAGTTCACCGGAAGGGGTACGTGGAGATATAACACTGCGCCAAATGTTGCCAACAGTCCGCGATCACTAAAGACACGGACAATGTAGACAACCAAGACAACGCAACCACAAAACCCGCACTCAGCAAACATGCAACCTCTCAAACTCCGTCCACCCCTCATACGGCTGCAGATAGCTATCCCCCCTCCACCCCAACGCGCCCTCCACAACCCCAAAATTAAACGCTACGCGATTCTTCCCGCTCTGGTTCTCCGCACTCGTATGCAGCAGATTCCCATGCATCAGCACCAACGTCCCAGCCTTGACCTCCAACTCTTTGAACACGAGATTCCCATCCTCATCCCTCTCCGGGGGCGCAACCCCATCAGAAACCCCCTTAACGTCAGCAAACACGGGTTCCTCCAGCGGCTCAAAAACCGGCATCCCCTCCGCATCCGCACGACACCGTCGCGTGATAGGCGTAACAAGGTGACTGCGCGCCGCAACAGCCAGACACCCGTTCTGTGCGTCCGCATCCTCCAGCGCGTACCAGAACGTCGCGCAGCTGGGCGGGTCGGTGAAGCTGGTGCATCCGTCCTGGTGCGGGACGACTTTTGCGCCGACGTGCGCTGCTTTGACGATTACCAGGCTCTGGACTACGCGTGGGTCGGTGTAGCCTAGGGCTTTTGCGATGGAGACGTGCGGTGCGCTCATTATGGCGTGCCGGAAGGCGGAGAGCACGCGGTGTACGCCGCAGCCCAGGCGCTGGATGTGTTGGAGCGGGGTGGTGTTGGGTTGGAAGGCACCTGTGTGGGTTGTCAGAGTAAGTTGGTTAGAGGATAGTTGAAGAGACGTACGCTCTGTTAGGGCTGCTATTACGCGGCCGTTTGGGTTTACGCAGTTCTTGGTCCATTTATCGAAGACTTGCTTCTTTGCGCCTGGGCCGCCTGTGGCTATGGCTTCTGCGCTCTCGTGTACGCTTTGGAGTAATTCGGCCACTGAATCACTCGATAGTGCGTCTGGAACGACGAGATAGCCGTTATCCTTGTAGAACTGCACCTGCTCGTCAGTAAGCACGACAGTCTGCGCGGCCCCGCGCATCTTCAACACTGGCGGCGTGCCACTGTGCTGCGTCCCCATGACCTCCATGACCGCCAGTTTCGAGTCTAGCGTGTCGGGTACGACATCTTTCGCATTCGGATTTGGCTGGTTGTTGTTGTTTTGGTTTCCGAGCATCAGTGCGAATATCAAAGGGCCATCTTCGTCAGTTGCTTCGATACCGCTTGGTCCCAGCACCTCGTGAACGGCGAAGCTCACATCCAGCGTGTCTGGTGCTGGGACTGAATCAGGAGCTGGCTGTTTGGCGGCGTTGGCATTGTTGTTGTTGTTCCCCATCAGTAGTGCGAGGAATAAAGGGCCATCTATGCCTTCTTCTGGCGGATTATTATCGGTGCTTTTATGTACTCGTAGCTCTTGGAATGCAAGCCTCGCATCGAGTGTATCTGGTATGGCTGTAGTATGGAAGCTCGCGCTTTCTTCGTCGTTCTCTTTTCTGTCTTTACCATCATCCTTTGCCGGTGTTGATGAGATCTTTTTTTCCTTGACTGCGATGTGTCAACGGTGATCATCAATAAAGAGAAGTCCGCTATTTTTACCATCTCTCGTTGCAGAGCTGTTCGAAATACCGGCTGAGCCTTCAGGCTTCTTTGCGTTCGAGACTGCAGAAGATGAAGTCATTGTAGCGATAATGATCCGTCTTTGGTCGTCTAAAAAACGTCTCTTCAATGCTCTTTAAAGGACTTGAGATGTTTATCAAGCAGTCTCAAGAACTCATCGCTGACTTGAGGTTCGCGCGGCAGATCGACGTTCAGTGTTATGTAAGAGCGGGCATGTCCGTTCGTTAAGCTGCAGCCGCATCCTTCGCCTATCTACAGCGCATATCGTGTATGCTGCAGAGGTTTTGATAGGTCCGCATTCCCCGCTTCACACGAGATGCGTTGTGTGATGAGTGTTCAAATTGGCCACCAACATTTATCATGCGCAGAATCTCACGCTGTAGTCGTTTCGCACCAGTGAGGACGCTCCACGTTCACGGCCGAGCTACTCCGACCTGTTTTCTGTGTAGCGGCAGATGCACACGATGAACAATCGAGATCGCCTGCATGCCGTCCCAGATGTCTTGCATATCGCTCAAGATCGCAGAACTTCCCTCTGAGTGAATAACACAGATCATCTCCAGCGCTTCTTATCCTTCCGCTTGCTTATCAGTTCCAACATGCCTCCTCGCCACCCAATCCACGTCCAAAGAAAACACCATGGCGACCACGACCTAATCGTCGAGCGCTTAGAACAATACATCAAAGCCTACCGCACCGGCAAGCCCGAAGCCATGATGGCCTTCTACCACCCCGACAACTTCGTCTACTCAGACTTCAGTGCGCGCACCCCATTCCCACCCCCCTCACCCGCTAAACACTTCCCAGGCGCCGACAAACACGGTCTAGGCCACAAAGAAGTCAAAGACACGTACAAGAAGACATTCAGCAACTTCCACGACCTGGAAATCAAGACCATGTCTGTGCACGGCCACAAAGACTTTACGGCCTGGGAGTGGGAGATTACTTGTAAGCCCGCTATCGATAACGACACAGGAGCGCGGATTGCAAAGGAGGATGCGACGCCGGCGAAGTTGGTGGGGTGTACGTTGATGTGGTGGGAGGGGGGGAAGATTGTGAGAAATCATGATTATGTGCAGCAGAGGGAGGTGTAGCTATGATCTCCGACATGATTGTTTCGAGTCTTTGGTAGCTTGTGATAAGGCTTGTCAATAGTTACCCCGGATATATTCTAGTGTCTGCGAAATGATGTCTTTTAATTGTTTTCGTGCTAGCCTTCTGAGCAGATGGATGTCGCTTTTTCTCAAGCTCAGGCTTCGCTGGATGAGGTGGCTCCAAGATGGTATTCGTAGTGGCTCATTGTTCTGCCTGGACTGGCCTGAATACAATGTTTAGCGGATCATGTATTTTTATTCTTCTTATTAAGGAAATGGCTTCTGCACTCCTTCTTACTAGCGTGTACGCTTTGCAATCTGCTCCATCGGCCGCAATCGCGTGAAGCGTAACCGCAGAACGAGATGTCTCTTGTTGGTCAACTTCTTTTGGTTGCGGGGTTAGCATTCCTAACATATAGTGGAGCCTACAACATCCTTACACAGTAGAGCTATGGAGAGACTTGCAGTGATAATGGGGGTGTTTGTGCTGCTAAAATTTTTATCAATCAATTATGCTTCGCCTTCCGTGGAATACACTGATATACAGATCATATAAGCTCCAGTATGAGCTTCTCTGACTACTCACCCAAGCCAAGTAGTGTGAACTAGTCAGCGTTCGACAATCGTTGGCGGGTTGCGTATGTGCCGTCTTTCTGACGTTCTTCATTCTCTCAAGCTTGTCTTGTAGTCATCGTCGCTATGATATGAGCATCTTCTCTCCCGAACACAAATCAGGTATTTCGTATCCGTTTATGTTCCCCACCCCCACATGTTCTCGAAATCGACGCGATTGCAAGATATTTGATCAAGTCCAGTAGGTCCATCAACCTGACCGAGACGAAGGAGCAGGCGTCATGTTCGCCTCATCTTGGTTGTCTGCCTCTATATGTATAAGTGTGTCGTGAACTCTAGACTGGCAATGTCCGCATGATCTGATTTAACTGTGGACATTGACCGACGAGCCGTTTGATCAATACTCTATGGTTGGAAAGGATAAGTGCGGTTGCGCCTCAGCTTGATTAGTAGCTTCGCAACTCGCAGTGACTCCTCTTTCTCTCATACTGATACTGTAGGACAGGCCAAGCGCCTGTCTTTTCAACATTAAATACAGGTTGTTTGCCGATGAAGGGCTTTTCGATAGTTGGGAGAAATCGTTCTACAACAGCAGGCCACCAAAAACGCCAGCAGCAACACCAACAAAACCCCCGCCAAAGACCATACCATTGACCGCCGCCCCGGCCGTGGAAGCCTGCGCAGGTGCAGAACCCGTTCGGGACGCGCTTGAAGATGCAGCAGCGCTACTCGACCCCGGCATTGGCGTGACGCTCGCCGTCGATGCGCTGTGCGACGCACTCCCAGCTGCAGTCCTCGAAGCAGCAGCAGACGAGCTTTCAGCTACCGAGCCAGTAATAAACATCGCGTCCCCACCCGCAGTAACCGTCAGCGTCAGCTTGCCCACTTCAGTCCCCTCATACGTCTCTGTACTCGATCCGGGAAAGTTGGCCTCGCTGCCCCCAGCAGTCTCCTTGCACACCGCACTGCTGGAAGCCAGCACACAGTCCTGAGTTGCCGTGAAATCGGTGTTGGGGTCCGACATATCGACATTGTAGGTTGAGGGTCCTACGACGAGGATGTTTTTGGGGAAGAGTCCGCAGTCGGCTGATATGCAGGCCAGTGCGTATGTGGTGGCGTCTTTGTTGGCGCTTACGACAGATGCGCCGACGGAGTTGGCGTCACCGAAGACGTAGGGGACGGTCATTGTGACCTGAGCCGTAGCCAGGGTGATCATGGTCGATAGAACGAGTGTGGAAATCATGGCGGCGACTTTGATGTTGGCTTGGTTTTCGTTATAGGGCCTTTGGACGGAATTTTGGGGGTATTGGCGAGTTACTAAAGATTAAGCGCAAATTCCAACGAGTGACGAATGCGCGGGAAGAGAAATTTGGCGAGTTTCTCATGGCTCGCGACAGATTATATAGTCTTTTCGCGTCAGGTATTTCGAGGTGGCACGCCTGGATAGGCTATCGCGAAAGGGGCTAAGTAACGTTACTGGTGGCGTTTATAGGGGAAAGTCGGCTGTTTCTGGTGTCGAGCTATCGACAGACCCTTATTCTGCCGCAGTGCATAACTTTCAGGAAGTCGATGATCTTGAGTCGTTGCATTCGAACCCTAAATATTCGCCCGCGAACGCGCTCGTCAGTCCGGTCCGCAGTCAAGCTTTGAGTGTCGTTGCACGGAAGTTTGGTGATCAAGGCACTAACACTAGCTCCCGAGGCACGGCTCTGTTTTCTCCTTCTTACCTGTGTGTCAATCTTCCAACATATCAAAATCCTGATGAGCATGTACCCAGGGAATAGTCGATGAAGTACACTTGTTGATGAAGAAAGGAGCACAGCCGCACCGTCTCTCGCAGTTGCCCGCGCATAGGTACAATAGCGTCGATATGTATGTAACCATACGAACATCAATCCAGATCTTCAATTGCCCAATGAGGCCAAATCTCATCCTTCCTTGGTCTGCTGGCCAGGTTTCGATCTTGGATATGCTCGTCCAACGGCAAGTCTTCGCGCTGACTCCTTTCCCCCATACTCACTCCCCTGGCCTGGATCGTCCTAGCAAACCCCAGCGTCTGCATCTTCCAATCTCTCCTCCCAATCTTGCCCTCAATCATGTCTGCCAGCACTGTCGCATCAAAGCACGCCTGACTTGTGCTGGCGACAGTGTGGGGGCGGAAGCCCGCAAGCGCATCACCAATCAAGATGACGCGCCCGTCGAGAAACTCGTTGGTTGGCGATATGACGTCGGTAACGGCCTGCACAAAGGGCTTGTCTGTTGAACAAACGAGCTCTGCAAATTGCGGTGGGAGCTTCTCCCGTGCAATCTCGCATTGTTTCTCCCACGCTTTGGGGTTGATTTTGCCTGGCGGTAGCGTGATGCGATGGTAGTTGCCATCCACGTCTGTCATGAGTTCGCGGAACTCCTTCGAGCGGTCGGTCATGCCCCTGGGCTTCGTATTTTTGTAATACACAAAATTAATGAAACGTTTCCCAGGCGACAATACGCCGTTCGTGCCGGGAATGAGGTATGCCAGGATTTGGATGCCAGGGCAATGGAAGAACGTAAAGCGCTCGCTGAAGGCCTCCAGGGTTTTGGAACTGACGCTGTCTTCGCGGACGGTGCCACGCAGAGCGACGTAGCCAGCATATGTCCGCTCGACATCGGGTGAGAAGATTGAGCGAATGGTGGAGCTGGGGCCGTCTGCGCCAATAACGAGGTCTGCTTCTACTGAGCCTTTGACCTTGTCGCTGGTCTCATAATCGACGACGAGTCGTCCTCCTTCGCTCTGTTTTGCCCACATTCCTGTAACTTTGTGCCCGTGAAGCTGCTTCACCGTCGCTTTGCTGTCGTCATCCTGAGGGACCGAGCAGTACTCGCTTTCCAGTCCATCAACGTTAGCGCGGAGAATGTAATATGCCAGATCCCAGCTGGTCATGTTCTGTTTCACATCTTCTTTGTGCACAACCTCGCCGTGAATGTCCAGGTACTGCCTGCGCAGGCTGGACACGGCCAGTTCGCGCCCACATCTGTCATATCTCTTGAAGAACGCGAGCGTGTCGCCGCCCGCAACGATGCCCGCGCCTTGGTTGTCTAGGACCCGTCCGGGATTGCGCTCAAGTAAAGTGATCGTATGGGCGTGCGGCGATGGAAGGCGCTTGAGGGCGAGTGCAGTCGCAAGACCTCCTAATGAAGCTCCAATCTATCGCGACGTCAGAGGTATGCGATGACGTAGCGCCATGTGGTCTCACGGCCAGCATCAGGAGGAAACTCACGATGACGATGTCCAGGTTTCTTCTTGTCGCGTGAGGGAATCCCTCGGACCGGATAGTCGAATCCATCGGTCCGCGGTCACAATTGCAGAAAGAACAGTGCATTTTCTCATCCTGTATGTGTTTTCTAACGATCGGCATGCATGCCGTCAATCTGTCTCAGACATGATGTAGCTTCAGAGAATCCCGATCGATGTACACACTATTATGCGTCCCGGATCGTTGGTTTTCGATCGGAAAAAGCGGAAAGTCGATGGCGGAAAGTCCAGGCCTTTGGAGGCAAACAATATTCCTCCCCACACCACACGCCCTTCGACAGCCGCTTTTGAACCGAGTGGAACCTTGCCGTGGACTGTAAGCTCAGCAATGTGTATTTTCCCTTTCCAGGATGTAGTTCGCGTTCTGTTGCAAAAAGACAACATTCAAAGCGACAATGGCAGGTGCGCGCAAGGGTCTAGTCGCAGTACGTCATAGGCAACGCAACCGTCTACACACTAACTAATGTGTATTTTAGATTACAGGTGCCAACGGAACCATAGGATATGCATGTGTAGTCTACGCGCTCAATAATGGGTATCGCGTAAGATGCATCGTCCGCCGCGAAAACGCAATAGCCACTATCAAGTCAGGTCCTTCAGTACAGCCCTACCTCGACCATCTTGAATTCGCAATCGTGCCGGATAACGCGATCGACGGTGCTTATGATGAAGCTTTCGCCAATGTCAGTTACGTTGTACATGTCGCTGGAGTCTGGCCTTTACCAACCCTGCATCCTGACAACGAGATTTACCGTCCGTTCCTGGACTCCATGAACAACATCCTCAAATCCGCCAAATCCTCCGGCACAGTGAGAAGAATTGTCTTCACGCAGGCTGGCGCAGGTCTTGTAGACTCAGAAGTCGGCGACACGTACGGCCGTGGCATGACCCAAATCTTGAACGAGCATGTCGAAGTCAACGCCGCCTCGCTCACCTACCAGCCTCCACTATCGTCCCCCCATCAAGCGTACTGCGCCTCAAAAGCTCAATGTATGGATTACCTTGACCAACTACGTCGCAGCCATGAAATGCCGTTCTCTGTCGTGCAGGTCATTCCAGGAACGGTGATAGGAACGTCCGAGTTTGTGAAGACGGCGGAGGACGCGCGAAAGCATATGGATCGGCAAACGAGAGCGCTGCTCTTTGATGATAATACGCCAAGGTATGCGTTTGGGTTTGTGCACGTGCAGGATTGCGCAAGGGTGCATATCGAGGCGCTCGATGAAGAGAAGGTCAAGGGTGGGGATATACCGCCTAGATTTGTCGCCGCTGCGACTACAGAAGAAGGACTGAATGGAGAGCGGGTCTGGAGCAAGGCAGTCAGGATGATTGAAAACGAATTCGCGTCCGAGATCAAAAGCGCTGTGTTTGCTCTAGGACGCGAGCGAACGCCGATCAATATGCCATATCGCGTGGACTCAAGAATAACAGAAAAGATGCTGTTAGGTGGGGAGGCCATCAGGGGTTTGGAGGAGTCTGTCAGGGAAGTGGCCAGATGGTATGCTCAGTGCGTGGAAGGATCTTAAAGGACAAATCATAACAGTAGTATATGGTCTATGTGTGATCCAGACTCTAGTCACCAGAACTCCCTCTATATGCGATGAGATCTACCACTTAAAAGACTCCTCGAAATACTCAACGCCTGTGAAGCCTTGGCCAAGCATGTGCACGCTGGCCTTGCGAGCTTCATCGGCCATTCTCGCAGGGCCGCAAGCCACGATAGCAAGAGACTGTCGACCAGCATCGCGCGCTGCTTCTCCGACTAACGAGTGTACGTTCGGCCTGCCAACTTCAATTGTCACACCACGCGGTGCTTGCTCAGGAATGTCGTCCTTTTGCTCAATATCTTGAGTGACATGTACCTCGAGGGTGCACCGTTCATCGGCAAGTAGATTTTTGAACTCCCGCAGCATGGATGTCAAGAACGCATGCTCCCTGACTGCCCACACGATCTTCACACTTTGTACGTTCGACTCGGAAGCGAGCAGATGTGCGAGGTGCGATAACGGTACCGCAATTCCAGTCCCGCCGACGATAAACAAGATGTTTGAAAACTCTCTTAGTGGTACACTGTGCCCGTACGGCCCTTCGATATTGACACGAAGTGTTTTGGGGCGTGTGAGGCAGTGCTTCTTAAGCCGCGATGTGAAGCCATCGTACGGTCGTATGAGAAATACCATTGATGGTGCCAGTGTTGTGGAAGACTTAGGTGCAAGTAACGCATCTAATTCAGAAGACGTAGATGAATCGGTCCGATGGGTTGAGGGTCGTGACGACACGGGCGAGAGTGGTATTTGCTCGTTTTCCTTTGGTGATGCGACATATGCCAACGTGAAGGGATGATTCTGATGAGCGTACGCTAGATCGTTCAGAACATAGATGTAGTAATATGTACCTGGCTTGGGTATGATGCGATTCCGCAACATCGGCACGTCCATTCGTACAAGATTCGATGTCGGATCGTAGCTGACAACAGCTTTCGTGTTCCAGATTTTCCAGTCGAATGCCAAAACGCGGATGCCGCGTAGCAAACGATCGAAGACCCAGATGCCAAGGCAGGGCCAGATGAAGATGTTCCATTCGCCATTGGTGAAGATCTCGACATGGTAATACATCGACCACAGGGCTGCGATCGATAGTACAATGTGTGTGACGAGAAAGACCTCGTAGTGTGCTCGCCGAATACCATAGAACGAGAATGCTAGAAGTAGGCACATAGCGATAGTAGCCAGCTCGCCATTCCAGAAGTAATGTTTGGTCCAATACTTCAAGAAACTCGACCATCCACCATCTGGTCTATGTTAGCATTCTGATAGAATTTTTGATTATTACGTCGACTTACCGTTCAATATCATCAAGGTGTAGCCAACGCTATGTACTATAGCTTGCAGTGTTGCGACTCTTGCCGCCCATCTGTGAAACGCGTTATATGTTCCAAAGCCCCAGCCTGTCATCCACATTAATGCGTCGTTCCGCATACCAAATAGCCATACAAGGGGAAAGTTGGCAAGCGAGATGATTCCCGTTCGATCAGAGACATAACGTAGCAGCTGATCAGACTTTTTCGGCCAGTAGAGGTTGCCATCTGTCAAGCGATAGTCTGCACAACAGAGGACGACGTTGAGAATGATGAAGGCGGCGATTGTGAGTGATTGAGCGCGAGGCGGTATGGTACACCAACCAAGGGGTTGCGAGCAACGGTCACCAAACGCGGCAGGTACAGTGATATAGCGCTTGAGCCACGTGCTAGGTAGACTCAGCACACCACGCTGGTTCTTGAGGATGCTATTCTCGTCATTGAGCGCAGGTGGCCATTCTCGACTCTTAGTCTTAGTAATCAGAGCAAGAAGCCGGAAGCAGACTCCAAAAGATACAACAGCAACCCAAAAATAGTACATGTACCATCCGTATATAAGATGGATGTCGTATTCGAAGAAAGCAGCATCCTGGAGCCAATCAGCGCTTCGAACACGATTATTCCAGTTGCGGTGCCTACCAGAGTTGTGAATCCTCTCTCGAAGAACGAGTCGTCCGGGAGGATAACAGAGCTTGACACTGGCCATTCGAGAGCCTTGTCTGCACTTTGTCTTGGTAGTTGCGCTCTATCTTCCGGAGTCCAACGATCGACAATATCGTGAAATGAAGGCAACGTCACACCCGCGTGCTCGTCGCACCACTCACTCGTCTCGGCGATATACCGTGGCACCTCCCCATCATTCAAGTTGCAAAACTCATCGAAGCATAGATACAACGAGTTGACTCTTAGCTCGCTTCGGCATTGTCTGACTCTGCGGGATAGCCACGGATCTGTGTCGTTGAAAGTCGAATAACCAAGGGTAAGTTCGCAAGCACGGGGGCACCACTTCCCGGAACGGAGAGCGCCAGCTACATTTGTAAGTCCGAAAAGGAAAATAGTGGTACACCCGACGACGTGCATGAAGGGAGTCGGCGCGAGGCGTGGTGTTGCGGGGTGAGAGATAAGCGGCGGGTGAAAATCTAATCAGATGGCCACAGCGCACGACGAGCCGCCGGTTATTCGTCGGGAACCAAACTAAGCCGGAAGAGCCCTTAGCCTTGACCGATCCATGTCAGCCTGCACACCAACCATATGACCTGACAACGTACTGCAAACTACAGAAATCTCTGTTGCCCTTCAATCGTGAAAACTTCTTTCTTTGTCACGGATCACCTGTACGAGTCCTTCGGCATGTTCTTAGCACTGCCTGTCGAGCTGCGACTACGCATCGCCGAATACGCACTTGAGCAGCCTCCGGCATCAGGAATACCACAAATAGGGAGCTCTCCTCAACAGGATGATCTTCCATACCGGCCTTCGAAAAACCTCGCACTCCTCCTCGTATGCCGTCAATTCGAATTGGACTTCACACCCCTAGCGTACAACAAGACCAGATTTGTACTGTGGACTGAAAATGATGTCGCTCATATGAGAAATCTCCCTCCCCGCAAACTGCGAAATATAAGAAAGCTCGGTTTCGAGCCAGGGGCAGTACGCTGCACAGAGTGGACTAGAACGGGGTCCTCGCGGAGCTTCCTCTGCAATCTGGAACAACTACGTCTAGATGAGCTCGTGTTCCTTTACTGCCACACCCGAACACACATGTATGATGTCAGATCTCTGGCCCTGTTCTTATGCCGCCTACGGCACGTTAGAAGTATTAAATTTGTACAGTCTGGGGGGAACAAGGCGACGAGCAAACGCTGGTATCGTTCGCTAATCGGCGCGGTCATGAAAGAAGACCACTATCAGAGATATGATGCTCCCGGCGCGCCGAATGTTGATGTTACCTGGTGGGAGTGGCATTTCAACACTCAGCAGAACACATTTACTTTCCAAGCCCAGGAGCCCAGGCCTGTGCTTCCGGAAGAGGACTACATGCTGCTCATGAAGCCGAAAGTGGATACGTTGATGGCGGAAGCTGAGAAAGACATGGGTCTATGACCGGTGGACTCCCAAATTTGCTCGCTGGGTATGCGCACGCAATATGGTGAGCACTCCACAAGAAATCATTTTAGCGAGGGAAGCATTTCGTACCATTCCCGACGAGCTTCAAGTATCGGGGCTGGGCCACACAAAGATCTTCAGACCGCGAGCGCAGTCTTCCAAAAAATTGACTCCGCCCCTTTCGCTTCTACTCGCATCTTGCGACTCGCGGGTCAGAAACAAGTTGGCTAAGACAACATGTGTCAGGGTAAGCGCGACAGCACATGTGCGCTTAAGACAGTCCGTGCAGAAGAAAACGACTACCACCTAGAGGCACGCGAGCCAGTCACCGACAAACTGTAGCAAACCTCGACGCTGGCGATTTGTTCCGTGCAAGCAAGCGGTATCCAAACGTCACTGCTGGTCAGCCACCGTATTTCAGTACGCCCAAGCGTCATGGACGCGAAAGATCTCATAGTTGGATATTGGAGAATTCCTCTCCTCGTTATTATAAGGTAGCGGAATGATTAGAAAGATGTGCCCGATCTGAAAATCCTGCATTCATCTACATACAGGGCAAGACACGCATGGATCTACAAGTTTGCTGTAGTAGGGCTAAGCTGCACGCACAGGACCTCTCTCAGACAGTACCAAACACTTTCTAAGAGTGTGTCTCAATCAACTAACGATTGTTTGGTTCCTACATAAAAACGCTCTTCTCCTGCTTCCAGCTTCAACTTACAGAACACAAACACAATCCGGTTACTCCAACAACACATTCACTCACTTTCGCTTCATAGCTTTGCACCAGCCGTCAAACCATGACCATCCCCAACCCCAACATCGCAATCGCCGATGGCTACAAGACATTCACCTCAGGCGCTTCAAGCACCGAGATCGCCAACTCTCTCTGGTCTGCCTTCGTGATCGTTTTCATCACATACAATGTCGTCAGGTATCTCGAAATGGATCCATTCGCCTTCGCCGACTACACCAGACGAATCTACCGCGCCTCCATCGACCATATCAAGCGCTTCCAGGCTTCCACCATCGCCGCAGCCCAGCTGTACGCCGCACTCTACTGCATAAGCAAGCCCATTCCGAAACCCAACCACACTCTCGCCGTCGAAACCGTCCACGTCCCTGGCGGAGGAACTTTAGCCATGATCCACGGCCTCCCTCCAACCCTACCCACCGCACAGCTGAGCCAAATCCTCGAAACGACATTGTTCTGCCACTTCCAACCGCAGCTCCGGACCCCTCTCACCACCCCACCTTCGACCACCGACCGCACCTCCACTGAACCAGCCCAAATCGACACCTCGCGTCGCGGTCTGTGGAGGGGAACATGTGTTCAAAACGCCCTCGAAACATCCCCATCTACGCGCCCATCAGCTTCGTCGTCCAATGCTCCAACCACTGGAGCCGCGCACACCGGGGCCACGACGTCAATCGCTGAACCTCGCGCCCCCGCGCCCCAAAACACCGACACAGTCCACGGTACTGGTCCCGCTGTACAGCACAACGTCGTCGACAACGATGCCGGAGCTCAGAATACCGAAGCACCCACCCTCCAAACTGGCGGTCTAGCTCCACATTACGGCTCAGGAGAGGACCCGCTGGATCGCGATGAGTACACGCGGGACTAGACTCATCGCAGCTCACGACGATTTGGCAAATGGATGATGTGGCACAGTAGTGTGGTGTTGTACGGTTCCAGTCTTCCTCCTCTCACTCGACTTCACGCACCACTCCTTCACGCACCCCTCATCCACACACTTTCCTTCTTGATGTCGATAGAATGTGGGAAAACATACTTCGCATCGTCCACTCATTTCTTTCCTTTGGGGTTGTAATAAAAGTTAATGCAATATCCCACCTTTATACGTAGACGTAAATAGACCACAGCAATACCATAGAAACACGCTCTCCTCTCCTAGATATAGACGTTCAGTGTAGACTTCAACTAGTGTACAATTCAATATACGGTGATCACTATGACATGCATGTTGGACCAGTGACATTCAGTAATGGGAAATACATGATGTTGCCATAAATTTCCTCACTATAGTTCGAAGGTTAAGCCTTCTACAAAATCGTAATCCTAAGACAACACCTTCTCCAGCCATCAAGCTTGAGGGTTAGAAACCACAGGTTGTGCACAAATGGCTATAACGTAAGTATAGGCTGGTTGTGCCAGGCGCATGCATATGTTTGACCAGCGACGACAAGTGATGATGCTTTCAATACCAACACAACCTTTGTCGTTGCCAATAACAGCAGTCTAAATTCCGACGTTTTGGATGTTAATGTTAGATTACGCTAAGACGACAGCTTTCCAGCCCCTAGGCTTTGAGTTCTGAGACCAGAGGCTGTGCACTGCTGGCTGGATTGTGGTTGTACGTTATTCATATCAGATGCGTGGTTGATCAGACATGCGAATGAGGATGATATTAGCATGACCTGGGCTATTGTTGTGGAAGTCTGATATTTTTTGTTGGTATTAATATCGCTGAAACATGCTAAGACGACAGCCTTCTGGTGCTCAAGCCTGGAGCTCAGAGACTACAGTTCAGAGCGCGCGCCTCCCGCCACCCCAAGTGGCATTTTGCATCGACACAGCATCTAGGCCATGGCGATCTTGTATGCGGAGATACCAGACATAACAATCAGCGCATAATGCGCCAACATCCACGCGATTCCATAGTACCTCCCCTTGCCGCCCTCCTCTCCGCTGTTCGAGTACCCAACCGCATACACGACCCTGTTGACGCTCCACACAGCGCCGAGGATAGCAGTAGCGACGGGCCACCTGAGGCCGGAGATCAACAGCGCACCCATGGCGGTGGGGTGGTTCTCGCCGAAGTTCTGGTGCGCGCGCTGCGCAGAGTTGAAGGCTAGCATAGCTTTCTTGGAGGCAGGGGACGCGGTCTGGATCTGCTCGTACGAGGCGTATTCGAAGGGGTAGGGGACCTTGGCGGCTTTGCGGAAGGAGCCAACGTGGCCGCCGTGCCATGCGTTGACGAAGAAGGTGCTGACGACAGCGCCGAGGACGTAGCTGAGGGTTGTTAGTTCGTGTTGCAGGGTTTCAATGAATGGAGAGCTGGTTGCGCCTGGAGACCGAGCAATTGACTTCGAGGCGCAGTGAATTGGGCATTGTAAGGGGATACGTACCCGTACTCGGCGGGAATAAGGTTCTTGACGAATTCAACCATTGTGGAAGATGTGTTTTGCGGAGTCTGTTGCTGTTGCTGTGGAGTTGACTGGGAAGCTGTGTCGATGGTGGTTGTTCGGTGGATACCCCGGCCGGTCGTCCAATCGTGCTTTATACTAGCTCGTGGTGTCCGTCTCGAAGCTTCTGCCCGTTGTGGATAGCAGCACGTCTCAGGGCGACGTGACGGCGGACGAGTTTCGGACGCGTTGGAGCGGGCCGCGGCACCACAGTCCCTCCGCTTGAGCCCTGCACGGGCAGACTGTGTGCACCATCATGATGTGCTATGCTACACAACGTGCTACACAAAGGGCCATGTTGTCAGCATATGCGATGAATGCCTGGTCATCGCGCAGACATCATCAAAGATGGGGATGAGGGTGCAGGTGAGATCCAGCGGCTTGTGTGTGTGTGTGGATGACGTAGGTGCGTGAAGCTTACACAGGCGCACTGTGTAACAAGAGCAGACAAGACTCGAGCAGCACAGTGAACAGGGGACCTACGCGAATATATAAGTAGAAGCTACAGGGATCGCTCGCGTCATCAGTGTGTAGTATTGCGCCCATATGCTGATTACTCACATGTGATTACCATATACAAAAGTGAGATGCGGGAGCCGCGGATTGGTTCCGAGTCAAGGACGTGATCATCTGTACTTCACTACTCATGCATCTGCTTCTGAAATGTGTAACATGTCCTCGATATTTGGATGCAGGATTGTTTCGTTCAGTTCTCTTCTGCCCACAGCCGCCAGACTTACTCCACGCGGTTGTACAGACAAAACTCAAAGCGCACACCCTTCTCCTCAACATCCGTACCATTCTCAAATTCTTCCCCTGTAAACTCCTTGAGTTCTTCCACACTAGCCTTCCTCCAACTCCCCCCCTCCAGGTCCTCGCCAAAAAACGTATCACACTCATACTCCCTCTGAATCTTCGTCAACAGAACATGCCTCGCCTCCTTCAGCTTCAGCGCCTGCTCATAGATACTCGCACCGCCAATGACCATGATCCTATCGACCTCGACGCCAACCTTATCGCTCTGCAACTGCTGCAATGCGTCTGAGATACTACTCGCCACCAACGGGGCTGGTGTATCCTCAGCTCTCCCTTGTTCCTGCCCTCCCTTCAGCGTCTTCGCAAACGCAGCCGTATCCCGCGTGATAACGACATTCAGCCTCCCCGCCAAAGGCCGAAAGCGCTCTGGTATGGAATCCCACGTCTTGCGCCCCATAACCACTGCGTTCATCCTCCGCCCCTTCTCCACTGCCAGCCCTGCAGCGTCGCCTTCTGAAATCCCTGTTGGCGACGTCCGTTTTGTGACGCGCGCGAAGTAGCCCATTTCTTTCTTGAGTTGTGGCCAGGGGAGACCGCCGGATTTTCCGACGCCGAGGGATGGCGTGGCGGCTAGTATGAGTGTTAACGGCTTCGACGGCATTGTGGATGTGGATCTAGGGATGGACGAGGGCGGCGCTGTGTTGGGGGGTGCGGTGGGCGATGGGTTGGGTTTGCTCATAGCTTGTGAGCACGGTTCGAAGAGGGCGTGGCAGATTCGTTGTTATGGCGGGTTGGTTGCTTGTGCGACATGGAGGATTGGTAGGATTGTTAGGATTGTTCTTGGTGGCGATGCTCCGAGAATGATGTGGGGACTTTGTTTCATTCGAAGCGGGACCGCGGGGCATAACGCAGGGAAGCGCGGAAGACTCGCGGAAGACACGCGCTAGTGACACGCGTAGAAACGTGATCCTGTACGACTAGAGTTATATACTGTTCAGACATCAGATCCAATGGTATAGCTTGAAGGTGCTCGTTATGTCTTCTCTTGTGGATGCTAAGTATATGGTACAAAGCCAGTCTCTCAATGGCAACGCTGAAACTTCAACAATACAGCCCAATCCAGCCAGCTCAACTAAAGTATGCCGGACGCCATCAAACGAACGCCGGTAATTACACCTTCCAATGCCATGCCGCTAACCCCATGATCATCCAGACAATATGATGAAGTGAATCGGCAAAGCCAAGTCCATACAATGCGAGCTCATGTTCGAATCTTTCAAGGGTATAGGTACGTCAGGTTTGTTGAAATAATGCCCACGCGAATCCCTCCACATCACCATCTGTGAAGACCTTATTCGTTCTCGTTGTTCTCTCCTCCGGTCTTTACGGGTAGTGAAATTGAAATTTTCTTCGGCGTTCCGCCATCTTTCCCTGAGTTGATCTGCGGTGATTTCCGGCGTAGGTTTCGTAGACTCGATGTACTCGTGTTACTAGATGTCGAAGCACGGCGTTTGGGTGCGGTGGTCGTTGATATGTTGGCGAGCAGCTCGTCCTCCTCGTCGTCTTCTCTGCGACGCTTCTCTGAGATACGCTCAGGTGGAGATCCCGCAGAGCTGCTCGTTTTTGGTGACTTGCTGTCGTCCTTCGCTTGGATAGCTGCTGTTGCACTGCGCAAGGTCATGGGAATATCCATGTCAACATCGTCTTCGGCGTCGTCGTCGGGGTAGTTTACTAATGGTCGTACTGGCGACGCTCCATTCAGCACTGGCTTCCCAGGAGCCGCCAGTTCGTCCTCGTCGTCTGATGTATTGAAATATGCTTCTTCATCTGCATCCACGTCCCTCAGACCTTGACTCCACTTGCCACCATTGACCAAACCGGACGGTCGGGCAGGTGTGTCACTTTCCACACTGGTAAAAGAGTTGTCTAGCTCTTGCGTGGCCACTGGCTCTTGCAACTGGTCGTAGCGCATGATGAGATTTTGGAATGTGTCAACATACGTGATATGCTGGAGCTTCTCGCGATACGTCTCAACCAAGTGGTGAACAATGATTTTGATGTTCTCGCGCTTGATAAATTCGAAGAGCTCGAGGCAGGCCGAGTTTAAAAGATTGTCTCGCGGCATCGTGTCGAACAGGACCTGAAGGATTGGTTCGAAGAGTTGGTGCTGGATGATCTGCCGGTTATGTGTCTCGTCGTGAAGGGCGATGACTGTGCGGAAGTATTTTAGAGCGGCTACGTACTGTCAGCGAGCGTAAAGGTTCAGACTCAGACATACATACTCAACTTGAGGTGTTTCTCCGGACAGCTCATAAGCTGGCCGACTCTAGCCGCAAGACCTTCTGAAAGGATGAAGTATTTGCTGCGATAAGAATGTTGTCGGATGAAGAAGCATAAGACTTCCACCAGATGAGCATATAATGACACTTCTTGTATCGAGAGGTCATTCACTGAATACCATTAGCTTGATCGTAGAGACAAGTTGTGATACCTACTCGATTCTCTGCCTTCGAGCTCCTTAAGGGGTTGGAAGAGCTTTCTTGCGGACTCGTCATAGAAGTTCTGCACAAACGAGTCGGTCTGAGGTATTGACGGTAACTGGCCTCTCATCTTGGCCAGGAAGTCGCTGTTGGTACGGCCTAGAGCCTCGATAGATGCCGAGTTTGCGTTCGGGTCCAGCAAGATCTTGATCGCATCAGCCATCTGCGCCTTGACTCCCAGATCGACCTCGATGAGGAGCAACTCGATCAGCGTGTCGGTTAGCGGTTTCGATTTCTCCTGGATAGCCTTGAAAATATAACTACGGACCATCAGGGCATCGTGGTCTATAAGCGACACCAGTATGTCTGTTCCAGCAACACGCACAGACGCGTCCTGGTGCTTGAGCGCAAACTGTATTACCTCCAACAAGCCGTTGCTGATGAAGTTCTGATATAGTTGGGCTCGGCCGTTGGCCTGTAGGCTCTTGGCTATGGCGCAGCATTGTTGGATGAATAGGACAGCATCCTTCTTACGCTGCAAGCTCTGTTCCTTAGCGCCAAAAATGCTGAATAATTCTTTCGAAAAGGGAAGGTTGGATTGCAGATGTTGGACGATGTCGACTTGGTGAAAGAAGATGAGCGAGTTGAGGACCGAGAAGGTGGGGTCGTCGAGAATTCGCGCAAGTACGACATCCTTGAGATACTGCAGGCGGTACGTCGAGTGGATTTTCCGTTTTATGGATTCGTCCTCGATTTTGACCACTTCCTTGAATTTGGACTCGTCGGAGAGGTACTGTCTGTGGTTGGCCTTGTGTAGCGGGAAGTCTGGGTCATCTATGACGGTCAGTCGCAAAGTACGTCGAGATCTGTGCATCGGTACTCACACTCCAGTGCGCCAACAACACCCAGGATGATGTCATCGTGCACGACATATTCTATGATGGAGGTGTCGTTGAGCAGAATAAGCATCTTCATGATACTGCACAGCCGATGTAGATCTGATACGCTCTCGAGGTCCTCTGCCATGTCCACCAGGGGTATTAGCATGGGGATATACTTTTGCGCAAGGATGAATTTGGCCAGGGCTTCGCGACCACCTGGTGTGGAATTTGCTGCGCGCATGTGGTTTTCGATTTCGTGGAGGTTGCCGAGGTCTGGATTGGGGAGCATTATGGGTCCAATGTGGTCGATATCGTCTGCAAGACCATCGTCTGTGTTAGATCAGCTCTGCGTGGCGAGCGCATGGACAGGTAACGCACCTTGAGCTAGCTGCTGCAGCCGTGACTGCACTTCGTTGACAAAGTCCCTGCAAATAGTCAGCGCACTGGGTGTGCCAGCAGCACTCGGCGACAAGCGTACCATATGTTGGCGCAGCCCTCTGGCTCTTGGAAGCTGAGGGCCATGTCTGTGCCATTCTGCTCGGTCCAGACGATGAGAGTATCCTGCTGCTTCTGGTAGCCATCGTCCTTGCTGATGCGTGTCTCGAGCAGCTGGCGCGACTGGTCGTCTTCGGACAAGACGACGATCTTGGCTTCTTCCTGCTGCAGCGCGTGTCAGCGTGGCCGTGTTGCGGGATGTCTACGTGAGCCTACATTCACTACAACGCCCCTGCAGAAGCCTGTGCCCCTGTCGAACCAGTCATTGTTTTTGAGCTCGTAGACCTTGACGCGCTTGCGATCGTGGGCCGGTGGCGCTACCAGGGCCATTCTCCACGTGAGGGCTCTGCCAGCACGCTGGCGGCGACCAATGTCCCCTCGGCAGCGAGGAATGCAGTCGCGACGGTGCGCGCAAGGCAAAGGTGGGCGTTGCGGCTGGTCCCGGCGGCGTGATGCTGGTCAGGCGGCTGGCGTCGAGTGTGCGAGGTTCGCGCTGGGGCGGACGGATGACGATAGGAGGCTAGGCGGGCGGCAGATGCTGCGCGTGCGCCAACAGGAAGGGCGCGCGACGGGAGAGTGGGGGCGCTTCGGTGCGATGCGATACGATGTGCGATGCGCGCAGGGTCAGCGACAGGCTCGATGCGCAGTATCGTGACTGCGACGGTGCTCGGTGGTGGGTGTGATCGTCGGTCGCGTTGCGTTCGTGCGTGCGTGCGCTGCAGAACGGACAGCGGACAGCGGAAACACCTCGCCCACGCTAACACGGCGGATATCGATAAGAGGGGGGCTAATGCTAAGAACAGTCTGGCCTGGACCGCGGCAAAGGCTGGAGTACTTGAGCCGCAACACCACGGCGGCAGGTATGGATGCAGGATACGGGTGCGCGATGGGCGATGGGCGATGGGTGGTCGAGTTGGCTGCGGCGACGTGCATGAGCTCTCGCACTGATGTGGCAGCCGTGGGCAGCCGTGAGCATCGACACTCGACAGGCTCCCTCCCCAGTCCCAAAGCCTCTGACGCAATCGCTTGGCGTGCGACTCCTCCACCTCCAATTGCAACACCACGAATGGCATCTGCAACAACCAATCTGTATGTCTGGCTTCGACCCTCGGTGCTCGCACAGTCGGCTATGTGTTCTGCTCCCAAGCGCTGAGCTCGGCTGCCTGTACTGGTCGGCAGTCGTGCTACCACGCGCCAGCTCGAGCTCTCGGTATCACCTGGTCTCACCTTTGCGACTTTCGTCTCCGTATCTCCTCCTGCGCACTGGTTCCAATTCCTCACTTCTGGACCTACGCGCTCGCCATGTTCTGCTCACGTCTTGCACGCCAGGGTCCTGTCGATGCCCTCTACCACAGCTGCGTGGCCCAAGCTTGTCCAGATGCAGCTCAGCAGACCCTGAACCAGTCTCCCTTCTCCATGAACACGTGTACCCCACACCATGTTCAAAGATGCCAGCCGCTCCTTGACGGCTACAGTTGTCTGGGCCTCCAGATGGCGCTCTTCCATCCTCTCGGGTCTCGGCACGAGCAGGCACATCCGCACTCGAGGCTGATGGTGGAGCATGGCTTCTGTCCAGCTACCAGACATTCAGTATCATCTCAAATCAAGCCCATGGCCCACCTGGCGATACTAGCTAATAGAGTGTAATACTTCCCCACAGGCACCATGCCGAACGGCACGAGGTCCACCCCTTCCTGGTGGATAATCGTCAATGATCAAAGCGCAGTCGATAGCTGGTAGAGACAACCAAGCGAGCTTTCAGCCTCTTGCGCAACCGCTGGGACCTACGCAAACTCAAAGAAGACTTCCATGCAGGTAAACGTCGGTGACCAAAGCCAACTATGCGGCCAGGCAACCGAAAGAGGAGTCGAATCGAAAGAACCAAATCCACTCTTTACAAGCTCCCCTCTCTGAGCGGTAACTTCATCACTTCTAGCTCCCGTCCACTACGGAGAGCTCAACGTTTGGCGCTCGCAAGGTAGGGTGCTTGCGCCAACAGCAGTCGCTTATTTTCCGATACGCTATCTTGGTCCTTAGGGCAGGATACGGCAAGACGATAATTGATTACAGTTAATGGTTCAATGGGTGTTAGCGCCATCTAGTTGTGCTCAAAACCGGTTGCTGGGGCCTGTCCGGCTGACAGCCTGGTATATTCTGGAACCGTACAATTGCCAACAGAGCGTCAGCGCGCGGCAGAGTCCAGAATCACGGGTCCCCCTTGGCGTGTGTACGCACAGCCCAAATGGCTCCATAGGTACAGCCATGGCTCCATAGGTACAGCTGAGCTTGTTATCAGTGATCAACGTGTCCACGGTCTACGTTTTTGACATCCCTCCACCTGCCTGGGGTGTCTTCGGTCTCGACTTCCTGCATGGAATGTGGGCATCGCCGGCCTCTTATCTGTGCCTAGGGTGCAATTTATGCTAACTTTAGCTGCAGCTGCGCTTGCGGCTGGCATGGCCACATTCTGAAACTGGGAAACTGGTATGCTCCAAATCTTGGAAGTCGGAGCGTCGCACCTCAACACCACCATGAGGTCAACCATTTTGTTCCTGGTGCACTCGTTCGATCGCAGCAGATACGCATATCCACTATTCCGTCCGCCTCGGCCGCCTCCTAACGACTTGCCATGCGCGTTTTGTATGGTTCCTGGTGGGCTGATAGTCCCGAGCGGGAGCTAAAGAATCTAAATGGTCACTAGTCACGGCTAATGCCTGTGGCTGCATCGCAATAGTTCGGCGCACCTCCGTAGCGCCAATATCAAACACGCATGGACGAAAACGCTATCAACTTTTGACCAGGCCGGTGGATTATTTGTTGAGCCACTATTTGCTAAAGTATAACCCACGGCCTGGGTCTGACACAAGGTCGCAGCACCGAACCTTACGCTTTCACTCCAGACTTCCATCATAACATACAACCAACCTACTCAACACACATACCTCTCACTTGAATCAATGGCTTTCTTCTCAAAGCTCAAGAAGGCAAAGGAAGCCGCTACGGAACACAAGAAAGAAGCGGCTAGCCAAGAACAACCCAAACCCAAAGTCCCGTACAAACACATTCCCGTCCACGCCGCTGCAGACGCCTTGTCCGCAACTCCCACAACTATCCGCGCTGAAGACCTAAGGGACAGAATCGCAGCGGCTCGAAGGACTAGGTCCATGTCATCAGCCAGCGCAAATCCAAGATCAGGCACCGCATTGTATCAGGCAGTAAACACGCCCAAGAACCGATCGCGTCCCAGCTCTATCGCGTCATCGCCTACCCACAGTCGCAATGGAAGTCTCGGCAAGAGAACGAACAGTGACCTGTCTATTTCCACAATGATGCAGTCACACCAGGAGGTGCCTTCACGCGGACGCCAGCCTGCACGTCGCGACTATTTCAGCCAGTCGCCAAGTGTGCCTGCTGTACCTCAGCTTCCAGCACAGCATCGTTCGATGCCTCAGGCCACTGTCAGCAGCCGATCATCTGTCACTAAGAGGAGGAGCCCGCTTTCTGCAATGTCTATCACCGAGGATGGTATGTGCAACTTTGCCACATAATAGTGCGAGGCTGACCGATCTAGACGAAGCTGGCGAGCCATCTTCCAGCAGCTCTCAAGCCTCCGATGGTTCCGTAGCATCGTCGCGTAAGTCCTATAGGAGACTGATACGATGATGTCGCTAACAGTATCCGCAGAGAGCTCCACCACTGAGACTTCCAGGCCAAACAGCAGCCATGATCAAAACAAGGATATGAACAGGGAACAGAACTATAGCAGACCATTGTCCACAATTGCTTCAGCCCCAGTAACACCAGCTGTGGCTCCGCTATCGCAGCACAAGCACCAGTCTGTCATTAATGTTTGTCCACAGCCGGAGCCCGCGAAGAAGAAGTCTAGGTTTTCTCTCTTCTCCCGTAAGAGCATGCTTGTCGCAGCACACTAATGAGTCTGCATCATTCATACACCAGTCATGATTGTCGCTTATAATGGTCCTTTGCGGTCCATCACGCTCATTCACAGCCTCTCGGCATCACATTCGTTTGTCGTTTCGCAATTTACATTTTCAGCATTTCAGCAAGGGCAAGGGCACATTCAGCGGGGCGTTGGGGCGTTTTCATAAATCTGGAGGATCTAAGCAGGCATTCAGCACAGCACAAAGTCTTGTTTTCACGGAGGGCAAGGACAAGCTAGGAATGGATGGATACACAAGCAAATGGCACTATACTATCAATTGAGCAAAAACACTGGGACAAGCTACCCGCTCTTCTCTGACCTCAACATCACTCCAAGCAGCAAGTCAGATTAGTTTCAGCCTCAACGTGCTCGAGCTCGATGACCCACATCCCCAAAACGGTCCTTCTCGTCTATCAGCCTAGGCCAGCTAGCCACAAACTCAGTCTCGTATCCTCTATCGCGATCTTGGCTTTGAAGGAATTTCCATCCCGGCCAGACGCACCAGCCTGGAAGAGCGCAGCGCAGTGTGCATGAAGAGACCATGTACGCTACAGACACGTCACAACCAGCGCCCAGCACCCTGCAGATACCACGGTAGACAATCCCACTGAAGCAGCTGAAGCGCAGTCTCGACCGCCACCAATGCGGCCGGCCATCCCCCTCTTCAGGAATGCAAATGCGCATTCAGAGGGCGCGCCTGCACGCACGGGCAAGGCACGCACGCACTGGGCGGGCATACCGCGACGTCAAGAGTCAGGCCCGCGGCGTCAGCAGCTGTTGCACACACGCGTTGCGGGCGCCACTCCGAAGCTACACCACCGTTTTGCACGTCGCGAGTCTTTTGCGGAATAGGGGGCCGGGTTCCAGCGCGCTTTGTTGGGCTAGAGCGGTGTTAGCAGAGCCTCGCGTAGCGACTCAGGACCAGACTAGGTAGGTGTCTGACGGGTGGGCTTGCACGCTATACCGCGACGGTGGGAGGAGAGATAGAGACGCCTATTTTAGGGCGTGTGTTGCAGTAGCGGTGTTTGTTCTGTTTTGTGCAGAGTAGCGAGAAGCCAGGATGAAGGCCAGCCTTGCCCTGAAGGGGATCGTAGAGTGCTAGGCTTGGCGAGGTGGACGAGTTTCGGTAGAGGCGTGGGTTAAGATCGACGGATCCTCGAGGGCGAGCCGCGGTTCGCCCGTCCCCTGTCGATCCTGTCGTCCCTGTTTGTCTGTTCCCACCCATAAATCTGGATGTGAGAAGACGAAGTGTGGAACTACCTAGATTTTCACAGCGCTACTGAAAATCCTTGTGGTGTTCAGCTTCACCCGTGCCACTTCGGTCCAGGGTGTCTGAATAGGTAGGACAGACGCGCAGCCCCAGCCTCGCAAGCCACGTATTGAACTGCGCATCTGCGTTCTAGAGCCAAGTGAGAATTACCTTTTGGGCGAGCGAACATGGCCCTATTGACAAGATTCGGTCATCCCTGCGCGGTATGTCATTCCGGCACACCATGACGAAATCCAACTCTCGGCATCACCGCGAGGCTGAAGTTTGCGCGGGATCTTCATGTCGGTCGTGAGTGACCCCTGGCAATAGACGTAGGTGCCAGTACGGGGGAATTGCAAATAGCAGGGTCTCAGGGTCTGCGTTTCTCGGAACCGCATGGCACTTCTTCCCATTTTCTGGTCCTGGGCGAACCCAGTCGCAAGGGAAAGAAGTCTCCTCGCGTCGCTGCTATACGAGGGCCACGAGCTCCGTACCGTGGTAGAAATTAAGCACGGTCCAAGTCCCTTTATCGATAAGCTAGATCGCGCATCTCACGATGCAGCGGAGTTAGCGATGCGACTTCCCCACGTCCGAACCTGGGGTTGCTGAGGCTGCTATGGATCCCTCAAAGCGCACAAAGGAGGCGCTACTTGGTAAGCTCTCTTCTTCTCCCATGGATGTATTATGTACGGCGAGGTCTAGGCCCAACCTTGCTGTGCACGCACATTCGCTCGGTTGCTTAGACGCTGATGCCCACCAGCGCGCGCTGAAGCTCTCTGCGATGCCATCACGCCCCGGACCGACGACCCCGACCCAGCCGCCGGCGATGGCTACCTGAGCACGATCCTCAAAGCCGTAAAGATGGACGGCGCACCGCCCAGCACCATGGCCGCTGCGAACGACTACGCGACGAGCGCGGCCAAGGAGTTGACGATTCGCGAACAGACCGCTGGACTGGTGCGTGTAGTGGGGTCTTGAAAAGACGCAGGAGTGCTTTCGATTGACGCCGTGACAGATCAAGACTACGCAGGATATCGCGACGCTGATACGGGATCTGCAGGAGTTGTGGCTGTTTGGCGGGCTGGATACGCTGCAGAACCCTGCGGATGAGGAGGCGCAGAGGAGGAAGGCGGAGGATGTTGCGGGTATGATTGAGGTGCTTGCGCAGCAGAAGCCTGGCGTAAAGGTGGAGGTGCAAGAGGATTCGTGAAGCTCGATTGAGCAATCAAGAATGTGAGACACACAAGCTGGGACGCGGGAGACTTCGAGCCCATGACGTCAATGGGTGGCACACGAGAGCCCGTCTACTCAGCAAGACTGTTGCCTCGACTGCACACCAGCCCTATGCAAGATGAATGTCGCAGGCCGTAGCAGCGTCCAGCGATATGTTCGTTACCAGAGCGGCATGTGTGCACGAAATTTCAGGAGATACCCAGACCTAAATAGATGCCAATGCTCCCATGCTGGTCACCATGTCTGTTGGCATGTTTCATGGCAAACTTTACCAAGTTATGTCCGTCTGTGGATTGAGGAGTGTGTATGGTATCAAATCCAGATTCGGTACGTCTAGAGGTTAGTATCGATGCGTACCTGGTGGCTCTTGCTCATCGAAGAAGCTCGTTTGTAGATATGTAAGAGATCACCTTCCAACCCACTACAATTTGCGCCAGTAACCAAATGACGTCAATGATTTGCGAAACAACACAGAATTGATAGCGCTTGAAATATCCTACAAGTCTGTCCTATCCAATGATTTCACTTAAGTTGTTGTATCGAAGCTTAGTGTTGCTGAGTCGCTTGATCACAACGAGCTTCTTCGTACCTCGCCACATGCACGGACCAATAGCTTAATCTTTCACCTTCTTCCTCAACAGTAACATAACCCTCTTCCTTGTCAACTGTTATTCGTCACATCCATTGCTGTTTGTCGCATTTACCGGCGTTCATCATCAAAGCTTTTCGTTTCTGGCATTCCCAGGGCACATTCAAAAATTGAACTCCACACACGTATCACCAGAGACTGCGCTACACGTAGACTTTCCAAACTTCGTCAGGGCAGGGAAAGAGCTAGTTTAGGTCATGTTGAACCGAGTGGAAGAAGCCCTGCCTGTCTAAGTACTGCAACATGCTTCGATGTTCTGCTGTACGCATTGCCGTGCGTACGAGTCGTGCGCGCTCCGGAGCGGCTGCATTTCGTGGATATCGTGATGCACGATCGTCAAACACGTATCCAACAAAGAATCATAAGACTCTAGAATCTGTCACAAAATCTCTTAACTTTGTCCCGCCACGAGATGGAGCGGTGCCCATGGTCAGTAAGCCTGATTTTACAAAAGCCAGGACAGGCCTGTGGCAGACAGGGCGGCGTGCTATTCCCCAACTCTTATCTGTCGATTCGGCGACGTTACTCGAGCGGCTACTGCTCTCCAGAACCACGTCGAAGCCTCGTCGTGTAGACAATGCCAAGCCGCGCACACCGAGAAAGCGCAGATCACCTGACTCGACCCACGCGACTTCAAAACTCTCTGCAAAACCCCCTCTCACCCGATATTGGGGGACACCATACCTTGCCGAAAATTTGCTTGTCGAATATGAGACGCCAGACGTAGCATTGCAGGCCTTGAGTGTTCTTCATGATCATATCAGAACGAAGCAGTGGGACAGACTAAGCTGGCTTCAAAAAGACCATTGGCAGAACGCCGACGAAGTTTTCGGTAGGACTTCTTATATCGCTAAGAATTGGACCTTCTATCGGAATCAAGAAAAAAAGCTTCATGAAGCTGCATATGAGCGAGCGCACGGTGCCACAAAGCTCGTTGCCTCGCATGCACTACGTCGATTCACGTCTGTTTTGTCTGCAGAAGTAAAGACGGACCCGTTATTTGAGCAGTCTCGACGCTTTGACTGGTTGACTCGCATGATCCGCTCTTCCCCTTACTCGAGATTGCGGGCCCTCGGGCCGCAGTTACAGGTGGTGTCTGAAGAAACAGTCTTGATTCTCAAGAATATATTGCGCATAAGAACCATTATAAACAGTCCTGATAGCTACGAGAAAAGATATGAGACGGCCAAGCGACAAATAACTATAGCGTGCGAGGGTCTTCGCAACGCTTCGTTAGGGCTGTGGATCATTCTCGCCGGGACTTTCAATGTGTCCCAGAGAGATAAAACACCCGGCATACGTGCACCACTACACACATTTAACACCGCCCAAAAAAAATTCAGTAGGCAAACGATGGACATTGCGCAGGACCTAGCCATGATTGGAGTGAGACGACAAGGATCTAAAAGCCTCCAAGAGAACATTTTTAACGCTTTACATCATCATATCAAGCTGCTGCGCAGCTCGATACATGGAGGAGTAGGAAGCATCCAACGCTCCTACAACGACATTTGTCTCAACGCCCTCCGACAATCCCGGAGACGTCCCAGATTTGTCCCCGCTCTTGCGCATGAGGAGTCGTTCAGAAAGTCATTGCGCGCCTTGGATCTGAACAACCAATACATGATAAACATATACTACAACACACTCCTACCTTTGTGGACGCGGCACGTCGAGCTCATGTCACCGTCGGAGCTTCAAAGTCAAGACAGAGTAGCACAGCGCTACTGGCTGGCACAGTTGAGATTTGATGATACGCACGTATTACGCGAGGCTGAATTCAGCACCCTGTACTTGCCCATACGTCGATCTCGTAACTTACTAGCTCACTGTCCAGGATGGAGTCGTGCTCCAGCAAGTTCTGCCTCTCGGACTTGGCAAAGAAAAGAAGTAAAAATACACGAGGAGGCTATCAAAGCTATTGAGAGATTGGAGCAGGTGCTTCCGTCGCATTCGCGGAACGATTTGCAGGGTTTGCGCAGGCTTTTGAGACTGGACGGCAAATCTGCGACCCGCTCCAAAGATTTGCCGTATCGATCAAAGCCGCCATCTACTACCCACGGTAGAAAAACAAAGGGCGAGACTTCAGAGAGACGTCCTAAAAACTACGGCCCTCGCCCTCTTGGCCTATTACACACCGGCTTTAGGCAGCCTGAGCGGCATGAAGCAGGTGCAAGTCATAATTGGGAGTAGAAGGGTCCACCGATGTCAATAGCCAATGCGCTGCTGGCTCACTACTGAAACTTCGTGAGGTGAATGGATCTTTTAGGGCTCTATATTCATTAACCCAATGCACACCACCGGAATCTCGGACTGTACTTTTACCACATCGCTCCTCGCTGAGCCTTCTGGGCGCACAGTGACTCCACGCCTTGTGCCGTTCACCGCATTCCCGTTTGTTACAGCGTGATCAAGGTCTTTCATTCACCGCAAACAACAGTATTGCTTGCTACCAGGCCAATCATATCATTCTCGCATCGACATTCCGACACTTGCATTATATCCAGGATTTCGATTGGTTGGAGAGTACGTCTGAGACGTTCTAGTGACATCACACAACAACAACAGATGCTGTAAAAAGGATCTTATTTGCTGTTTTGTATACTGTCGTATGATGACGTCGCTCTCGATGCTGCAAACACCAAAGAACAGACTTCTTGACAGCAGAGCGTCAGGGGCGGTATCGAGGCAAGGATTATTGAAGTGGGCGACACCCGTCCGCTGCCTCTTCATGATAATTGCTATGTGCTAGAGCGTTCCTTCCGTCACCAGCGCCATTTTGATATGGCAAAAGGGTCGTTCAAATCTCAAGGAAGACTATCAGACCACAGCTTACAGGAGTTTGAACTCACCGCCAGCGGTTCCCCACTACGGTCTTAGCGAGCTGCTCTCTCACCTTGGCCCTTGGTCTCTCCGAGGCTGCACTTACAACCTCGCGCAATCACCTCGTGGCCAATTTCTCGGAGTCTCTTCTTGTCAACACAACCTCGGTTTCAACTACTCAGCCTTTACTATCTCCCTCACGCAGCCTCGATCCTTTCTGTCAAAGACTCCCACCCGGGCAATTCATTAGATACTCGTCAAGCGAGACGGATGAAAAGCAAGAGTGGACTCAAGTTCAGAGCCATCGACGGAGAGTAGCTCGCAAAAGGCAAGAGGTGAGAAATCACAAGAGCACGGAGATTTAGACAGTGATATTGGCAACTCGAACGCGAACACCAGTGACAGTCAGCAGCGAGATCACAAATAATCTCCTACCACATCGAAACGCACTTCACACAGCGCCTCCAACGTAGCTGCAAAAGACACTAAGCAGGCAGAGAGCAGTAAAGCTTTGTCCACACCATACAAGATGAGCAATCGGCCTCGGATGCAATCGTCGACTTTCGGTGCTTCGAGCAGCCGTTCCACCAAGGGTACGGAGAAAAGGCCCTTGACGCCTACAGCGCCTTCGACTCTTCCGAAACGATACAAAAGTGGCCCATTTGTCATCGATTCGAACAGCGGGGAGGACGAAGATAGTGATGATAGCGACGACGACGACGGCGACGACGAAGATGGCTTCAGTTACAATGGACATATCTCCGCTGCGCCAAAGCTTTCTGGGAGAAACGGTACAAACAGAGTTGAAAAGCCAGACGAAGGCAATAGCATATTAACTCCCAGAGCAAGTTTCCAGCAGCAAACTCCAAGTAGAGCTCCCGAGCGCCGACTATCTGCCCCAAAGGCCGCTTCAACACCCTGTTCAGGGAATGAACTGAACAAAGAGCGATTAAAGATGATGCTGGCAAGGAAGCAAGGCACCGTTGTAGCGCAGAGTCCGATGCAACAGAGAGCGCAGATGTCGATGGGAATGGGAGGAATTGATCCACGAAGTCGACGATGGAACGACCGCAGTCTCTCAGAAGACCAACTCACTTTCACCGAAGCGCAGGATAAGTCCAGCAGAAACATCTCGCCATTTACGAGAGCTCGACCAGAAATGGGCCGACCTGCATCCAGCAGCTTCGGAGAAACCCCGTCAAACCAAGTGCAGGACACGAAGCCGAATTTGCTCTCCAGAACTACAGAAGTGCCTGTACACAAAGCTCCCAAGCCCTTTCAAGGCAGTCGCGCCTCCATAAAACAACAACTTTGTCCTAGTGACACACATATCAGACCACATGCCCAGCCAGCTGCATCCTTACGCCAGCCATACTCGTCCACCCTACGGACAGCTAACGCTGGCCAACCACATAATGCAGCAAACAAAAGCTCCTTACGCAATATTCTGGATACAGCAAAAGCTGGACATAACGCAGCAGCTGTTGAACACAACAAAATTGGAAAGAAGTGGCAGAAGGCCAAGACCGGACGGGTGCCAACAAGGTCAGCAAAGAAGGTGAAGAGACCCGGGGTTGGAGCTAGATATGGGCATACATTGACGGCGGGAAAGACAAGTGATGCAGAGAAGGGAAATGTGGGGATGACGGGTACACGTCCTATTCCTGCAGATGCCAAGTCTATGCAAACGCCAGTATCAAGAAGCTCGGTGTCGCCTGGGCAATCTCATCCAGCTTCGCCGAGAGCTGAGGTGGAAATGTCTACTCCAAGACCTGTCCTGGATTTTGAGAGTTCGCCAGCGAGTCAACCTTCTGCGGAGAATCTGAGTAACTCTGCCCCAAACGCAAGGCAGAATTCGATCAACCCTCCTCTCAGCCAGAACCCACGTTCGACCGTGTCAAGGAACGAGGCTCGCCTAACTACATCTCCAATTGCGAGAGGGCAAGACAGCTTTCGTGTCCACAACCAAATTACGATACCTCCTGAGTCTTCCCCGAAGGAGCGAACGCCTGTGCAAGCCTTTGGAAAGCCCGGCAAGGCTTCGATGTGGGACATGGTGGATTCCGATGGTTTCGTCAAGGAAACAACTTGGCGGAAGTCTGAGCAGACGGTCTCGGATGTTCAGGCAAGTACCTTCAACGCGAAAGACGCACAACTGCCTCGACCTCAATCACCGATATTGTCTATGACGCAGCCTCAGCTTTCGCCAGCCGCAGCAAATGTTCAACCCTTGGACCAAGGGAAGGCTTCGTTTATATCAGCCGTACGACCTCAGCGTGGAAACAACTCATCACCCACAACTTCCGCCCCTGCGGATGAGGGACACAACGACGTCAAGACTGTGGGTGTGCTTTATACGAGCTCGACTATTCCTTTGTCTGGAGCAGCGAAACTACCATCCTCGCACGCCAGCTCTCGGCCTCGAGCGGAGATACCAGTAGCGGTGATGATTCGTCTAACACAAAAAGATGATACAAGGTCGCTTTCGACCGGTAGTATGGGTAACACGGAGCCAGCAGCAACTGAGGTGCTGAAGACTGGCCTCAATGTACCAAGTGCATCTCTATCCAGTCACTCTGAACCGCAATCATCGACTATGGAGGTCGACGCTCAGGCGAGCACTCCAATGGCAGCGACGATCTATCCACAATCCATGAAAATTAAAGAAGACGCAGTCTCGGGTGTACCTGACGACATGAATCACAGTGCCAATCATCAAGATCCGGCTAGATTTGAGGCCATTACCCAGACGCCTTTGCCTGTAGACGTACCCAATGTCGCTGTAGAAGAGCAATCGGCAGAGGTGTTGGAATCAATCGTGAGTCAATCGACAGAGCCCATCGATGGAGCACACGAAGAACCAGCTCCGCCAGTTGCATGCTCTCAGGGATCTCCACAGACTGCGTTGAGACCTCCTAATCCACCAAGTCCAGCTTCAGCAGAAGAGATGGCTTATCTGATAGCTTCTGCCACACTTCTGTCACCGCGACCAGCCACAAACCTTCCGTCACTCAAGACTCCTCAAGTCCAGGACGCGTTTTCAAAACTCACATCGACTATTTCTGCAGTACCAGCATCTGCCACTGCATCTCTCCTCTCGACAAGTCCAGATACATTCATCCTCCCACCTCCTACAACTTCACCCACCGCAGAGCCGTATTTCGAATACAGCATTCACCAAACCATCTCGTCTCCAGGCTCAGACGATATCACGACAGAGATCTCGGCTCAGCCTCTTTCTTCCGCTGACGCTGCAAACGCACAGACGGAACTACTTCTCCAGACCGCCACACGGCAGTACAGGTACGCGGACATGGACTGCAAATCTACAACAACGACCATCACCGTCCACGGCCTTTTAGCATGCGAGGCGGAATTTGCGAACACCGAAAACCCAAGCTTGACACTCACACTCAAGATACAGGTCGCGCGGAACGTGGTAGGCGTCCACGGCTCCCTGAACCCTATCTCCACCCCTCTTCTCTCCCGAAGCATCTACGCACTCCGCCTGTGGCGCCTCCTCGACGCTCCATCCCGGCTTTCCTCGCCCGCCCCTTCCTCGGACTCCGACTCCTCCACCAGCGAATGCCGACCCCGCATCCGCACTCACCACCCCCTCCCCGCCGTAGCAACCGAACTGTACACGACCCTCGAAGCAGCGAACCGCGCTGCCAGACGGGTCCAGCTCGCTCTCAGCCATGAGGTGGACCCGAAGGATATGCAGAGACGGTGGCAGATTCAGGATTTGCGGGAGTTGAGTCGGAAGTTGGAGGGGCTGCGAGGGGAGGGTGGTGAGGATGTTGATGGAAAGCACGAGGAGGGGCGAGGTGGTGGTAGTGAAGGAAGCGAAGGAAGAGGAGACAGGGAAAGTACAACACCATCTCTCTTCGAGTACGAAGCTGGACGTCGCCGGGGATGCTGGCGTAGCGTGTTCAATGGGATCGGACTCGGGGCTGATACGTTTGAGTTGCTGGTTGTTAGGGTTGGGATCTCGGGACCGCGGAATTTGTAGGGTTGTTCATTTCTCGCGTGAGAGGGATGATGCATGGAGGGGTGGAGAGGAGAAGAGGAGAAGAGGTGTTGGCCTCAGGAGTACTTAGTCGAAGATGGGTCGACTAGGATATGACAGGATAAACAGCGATGCATAACACAAGAAGCTATTTCCCCATTCTCCCCAGACCGCGCACGACATTCCATTCGTGATATCGACTCCAACTCCACCAAGCTCCCATGTCCAGCCTACACTACCCTCGCTCCACCACGCCCAGAGAAATACCACCCAGCAATCGACAATCCACCACAAGGAAAGATAACCCGTCACCCACCACACAAACCATCCCAGCCCAAACAAAAAAATCCACACGCCACACCCACAGACCAAACCCCAAGACGCGCACAAGCCGAACCAAAAATCTACCCAATAAGGTCAGACGCGCAAAAAGAGGCAAAAAAGAATCTAGCTGAGACTGGTTTCGATCCAGTGTCCTCCGGGTTATGAGCCCGGCGCGCTTCCGCTGCGCCACTCAGCTTTACTGTGATTGGATGAACATTTTCCAATTTAGTTATAATATATCGGTATTTTGACATCCAGCATGCTATGAGACTCGTGTCCATCGAAACGTCTATACCAGGCTACTACATTCCCCAATCTTCTGTGCGCTGAGGGACGGAATGTGGGGTTACGGTAGGGCTGTGGGGCGGCGATTGGAATCAAACATCGATGCAAACCCCCGCGAACCTGCTATTCTATCCGCACCCCTCCAACGGGACGAAATATTACCCGGTTGTGATGCCATGAATAACATGATGTCGTCTATGAGTACATCATAGGGAGATGGATAAATCTATACGCACCGCCGCGCCCTGAGATGCTAGGGGGAGTAATCGCACCGCACTGATAAAGGATGTGTAGATAACGGGTTTGTTGGTTGAGTGGTTTGCTGGTGTAGTGAATGCAATGATGGATAGAGATAAAATGCAATAAGATAAGAGAAAGAGAAAGACAAGTACTAGTAAAAATCTATTTGTTTACATAACGCAACGCCGTGTACACAATACGACACACTACACTACACCACAATCCTAGCTAGCATCTTGTATACCGCAACTTAAACACACAGCAAGAACTTAAGCTATAAATACACTGCTCTAGTAGCTTAAGAAGATAGGTGCTGGTATATATATGCTTGTGATACATAGATTGTAATGTGAAAATATAGAGTTAAGCAATAATAGATAGTAATGCAACAAAGTAAAAGAGAAAGACAAGTACTAGTATAAATCTATCATCTACATAACGCAACGCCGTGCATGCATCACAACATCTAATCTAAGCACTAACCTACGCACAACAGCTGCCTATGTTGTAAGAGCGGGATATATAGATAACAAACGTGCTCGTGAGTGTAGGTTAGAGATGTGCTAGATAGGGAGAGTAGATAGGTGGTTGTAGCGAAGATAGAGAATAGAGATATAGATGCAGATATAGATAAATAATAGCAGAAATCTAACCAACGCTATCTATGCTACCAGCACCTAACACGCAAGCACTAGCACGCAGAAACCTATGCCGTAAGCGCACTACTTAACCCCAGCACCCCCATCCCGGCAAACGCGCCAACAAAGCACAATTTGCGACTATGCGTTAGATCTAGACTCTTCTAGTAACTGTAGAGATACTATAGCTAGTTATAGAGATAGTAATAGAGGTAGAGATAGATATAGATAAAAGTAATAAAAGTATCTATCTACCCAACGCCATTCATGCAACCCACCAACACCCAAAACCCAAGCACTAGCACACAGAAACCTACGCCGTAAGCGCACTACTCAACCCCAGGACCCCCATCCCGGCAAACGCGCCAACAAAGCACAATTTGCGACTATGCGTGAGATCCAAACTCTCGCCCAGCAACTGCAGCGACACCATAGCCATGATCCCGGCAGTGACCGCAAACATGCACCCGTACACCTTCTCGCCGGGCTCGCCCATGCCGTCGCTCTTGCCGCGGCCCGCGACTTTGAACCACAGCGCGGCGACGCCGGCGCCGAGCGGCTGGGATATGCCGCCGAGGAGGGCGCTCCAGAACATGGCGCGCCAGCGCGAGTTGATGGCGAGGTAGAGGGGGAGGGCGAGCGCGAAGCCTTCGGTTATGTTGTGGATGAAGAGGGCGAGGAAGATGGAGAAGCCGAGGGTCGGGTTGGCGTGGTTGGTGGCGTAGGTTATGAAGCCTTCGGGGATTTTGTGCAGGGCGATTGCGGTGCTGGTTTGCAGGCCGATGGCGAGGAAGGCGTTGGTCGGGACGTGGTGGTGGTGTTGTGGGGCGTGGGAGTGGGCGGAGTGGGCGGAGTGGGAGGAGGATGAGGAGGAGAGCGATGTCTGGCTGTGTTTTTGCGCGAGGCTCTGCGGGCGTGTGTTTGTCGAGGGTAGACTGGCGATCGAGCTGTCCATGGTGGCAGGTCCGGAGCGGGTGGGCATGAGTGGTGTGGTCTCGTCGACATCCTCCAGCGTGAGCAGCTGGCGGTCGTGGGCGTGCGGACCCTGCGTGGTCTGGTGTCTGTTGGCTGCCGAGGGGCGCGCGGGGTTCAGATGCTGGCTCGACTTGGAGGCGTACAGACGGGGAGGCCGCTGCTGTACGTTCTTGAAGCACTCCGCCCCGCAGGCATCCGAGTAGCCGTAGCACTGTCCGTTCTCGTCGCAGAGTGCTTTCTTCTGGCCGGTGACCATTTGGGAGACCTTGGTCGAGATGGCCGTGTGTAACGATGGTCGACGGGGCAACTTGGAGTTGGTGCCGTGCGAGTGCTCCTCGTGTCCCCCATCCGCCTGCAGTAATCCATTGCTCTGCTCTTGCATGGGCTTGTGCAACGCTGCCTCTTCATCCTCGACTTTCCCCTCATCACCATGCTCGTGATCGCAATCAACAACAGAATGCGGGATATAGCGATGCAAGACATCCGACAGGATAGAAATGCCGAATGCACCCAGCAGGAAAAACCCAATCATAGTCAACGTCGCATCTCTCGGGCTCATACCCCCCGTGACCAAATACTTCTTCGACGACGGCAACATACTGAACAGCGAAGAAAATATCTACACCCAAATTAGCAAAACATCCCCACCACAAGTTCATAACATACCATGACCCCAAACGACAGACTCAGTCCCGTCGAAAGAAACGCATTACTATCCTCGATCTTGAAATTCTTCTGCCCAGGAAACAGCCGCACAACAAGATCGACGCAGATAATCGACGCGCCAAACGTGCAAGCTGATATCTGTCAGACTCGACTTGACCACAACAAGAGTACTCAATCCATACCAATACCGCTGACCACCGTCATAATCCACCCTCTCGTGTCATTGTCGAGCATGGCTGCAGTCTCGTTGGTGCCGAGTCCTCGTGACGTCGGCGCGGAAAAGTTCCTGGTCGCGTCGCACAAACTCGCTACGGGGGTCGTTATATATACAGAGAAGGAGCATATACAATCAAGTGTCCTTGCGATGCGATAGATGAGGCGTGATTTGCACGAGCGAGGACTGGAGATGGGCCCTGGTGACGATGGCACCTTGATGGGCAGTCTGCAGATCAAGCGCTAGCGGCGTAGGGCTGAAAGGAATCATGGGTCACGTGCGCGTGGAAGCGTGCAATGTGGGTGCTTTGATTGGTTGGCAAGTGTTGGCTATTACGACGTTGCACATCTCGTGGTGATGTACAACGTGTGACATGCACGGTAGATGAGATGGTTGTTTTGGTCACACAAGCAGTATATTGACGATGTGATGATATGTTATGTCTTCCGTAAACATATGAAGCTTTTGTGGACCCTCAGAGCCTCCCTATGGTCTCGCCGTATGCGGCTCAAGAAAGAAATTCAAAACGCCCAACATGCTTGCAGTTCTGCTGCTAAGCTGATGTATGTTCCAGTGCGCCTACGCTATGCAGTTGATGAGTGAAGAAGTAAAGTTCCGGTACGACCGGCAGTTAAAGATATAGAATAAACGGCCGTAAAGTGAAGGAATCATGCCTTGGGTGGGCGAGGAACTTGAATCTGGCGCCACCTGCCCTCGCCGTCCTCTGGGCCTTCGTTCATGACGAGCAAGTTGGGCGAGCCGCAGTAGCTGCCAGGTTTCGCTGTCCTGGTAACCTCCGCCCAGTGACCTGCAAGATCGTTTTCCGTCGCATTGTGAGCGAAACCTCGTGCAGGGTTGTCGTACTCCCAGACGGTGTCGGTCACGGTCTGTCCAGGCTCGTCGCCCATGCGCGCATTCACGCTAGGGAAGCCCACCATGGGGTTGAGAATGTCGTGGATGATCGAGTACAGACGCTCTGGGCGGCGGATAAAGTTGAGCCAGGACAGCGTCTTTTCGTCGTACGCAACTCGAATGTAGGGGTTTACGTAGATGCCGGAATCTGCGGGCATGCCCCTGCCCGTCCGTCGGTACTGCAAATCAGCGTTGATGAGACAGCACTCGGACGCTTCCCAGAAGACCTCCTCCTCGTAGCGGAAACGCAAGGGGGCTCGTTCAGGGTCAGGCGATGTTTGAGCGCTCGACGTTGTGTTGGCCGGCTTCTCCGCAAACTGTGTCTGGTCCTGGAACCACTGCGCTTCGTATGCAACCATGCCTCCCCAGCAGCTTCGCACTCTGACGGCGTCGGTCTGCGAGAGCATGTCGTTTCGACTTGTCGCGGTGCCGGCGCTCGTAAAGTATGGGAAGAAGGGTATGCCCGTGATGCGTCCGTCGTAGTCCCGCGTCGCAAAGCGATCGTAGAATTTGAAAGCGTTGATGTAGTCGAGGGCGCAGGCTGCGCCGTAGTCGGTGCGGCCTGTCGAGTCGATGTTGGTAGCGAAGAGCAGCTGGATCGCGTCGATGGGGTGGAAATTGACGTCGTTCAGGTACAGGATCTTGTCGAACCGGACGCCCTGGTGGTCGATGGGAGCGAGGGCGCGGTTGCGGACCTCGGCGAGGAAGGCGATGCGCTTCAGACGCGACTGGCCGGTGGGCAGGGTGACACGGGGGAGGGTTTTGGCGTCGAAGGGCTCGGCGACGATGGTGGATTTGCCTGACAGGTTAGCCGTGCTGGCGGATGAGGTTGCTTGTAGACATACAGGTGAGGTTCTGGCGGAAGCTGGCCAGCGACTGGGTGGCGGCTTGGGTGGGGTTGTCCTCGTAGATGCTCAGATGCACGTTGTCCGGGCCCAGCAGGTCGATCAGCTGCAGCACCGAGCGTCCCCAGCCGCCCGATGTCAGCTGACCCTTGTCCTCGTACAACGAAGCAGCGATGAAGACCTTCTCGGCGTAGGGATTCGCGCGTCCTGGCTCGGTGCCGTTGGCTGCTCTCTGCTGCAGCTCGAGGTAGTGGGCGGGGCGGTTCGTGTAGCTGGGGAAGAAGATGCCGGCGACGAGGACCAGGAAGGCGCAGAAGTAGGGGAAGGCGAAGATGGTGTAGTAGATGGCGCGCAGGAGGGAGCGCTTCTTCCGGCGCGGGGTGACGAGATGGGTGTAGGTAGCGCGGTCAGACAGCGTCTTGACGCCCGGCAGACGCGAGCTCAGGGTGCTGAGCCATGACGAGGTCGAGACGGAGCGCTTCAGCTCGGGCAGGTCCTGGGCCTCGAGCGAGGTGCGCGGGAGGCGCTCGTAGTCGTGTCGCGCGAGGTTGGACATTGGGATCGAGGACAGGGTGCGTCGGCGGAGCAGAAGCCGCATGTATCGTGCGGCAGGCGCAGGGAAGATAGACTAGCCGAGGGCGTCGTGATTATGCCCAAGCCATGTGACCGGAGGGTTGTTGTCGAAGCTGCAGGTCGTGGAGCATTTAGGTGAGGGGAGTCGTTGGCCAGGAGCTGGGCGTTTGTCTTTGTAACTCGCAATCTTACCCCGAGCCCCGAGCACAAAACCCCCCGACACCCACCGACACCCGCACCGGGGCGCAGCATCCAGCGAGCCAGGGTCTTCTGGCAGGACCCTTGCGCCTGTCGTCTCGCCAATAACGGCCACCGATCCACGCCTGGACCCGCTGCCGTCTCCTCTCGCCGCGAATCACAGCCAGCCGCACGGATGACTCAGCCGCGACCCGTGCACAGCGACTCTGTCTTGGCCCCTGAAGCGGAGCGAAAAGCGAGGGGGAGCGTGCGCAGCGACGACGCTCATCGATTCTCGAAAATCGCTCATGGGACGCACCAGAACACGCGCCCAACCTACCTACCGCTGTTGCGGACCGCTGTAGCGGGACCGCGGAGCTACCGCGTGCTGTGTTGAGGTTTCGCCTTGCACCAAACATCAAAGCGCACACAAGCTCCACCATCGCTGCGTAACCGCGTAACAGCAACCGCGTATGCGTATCGATGCGTACGGTAATTTGCGTTGCAAAGACGCAGCACACCCCTGCCAAACAAACACGCGGTTGCAGTCAGCCGCAGCAACACCAATCAGCACTCTTCAAAACAGACTTTTTCCTACTTCGCGGGCGCTGGACAGTAATGCTGGCTGAATGACGGAAACCGATACCCTCGGCCTCGTTGCCGTCCGACCCTCCGACCGCGCCGGGGCGACGCGTGGTCCTGTCCGCTGCGGCAAGGAAGAAATGCAGCTGAGAGACTCAAAGTATTGATTCTTCTGAGAATGGTATCTGACGTGAGATGGTACCTGATATTGAAAAGCTTGAATAGTAAGCAGCCAAAACATCTCGTGCCTCCTCATCACACTGCCCTCCAGATCATCGTTTCTCGTCCGGACAAAACATGACCACTATCTCGTCCGGTTCTGAATTCGGCCCTCCTGTTCTCAGAGCCAGCCACTTGTTAGAAGAAAAATGGAACGATTCACACCCCCCCGGACGCCATCGCTCTCTTTGTGACAACTTGCTACGAGATGCTGAAGAATCTAACGACGAACTTGGGTTGCTGCCTCAATCTTCCCTTTCTTTGCCGTTGTCATCTCTGGCGATATCCATATCGCACAATAAAAAAACCAAAAACGCTATAACCATCGTAAACAGCCTCCATCAACACCCTCACTGCACACCCAAAACCCGAAACACAGACACCAAAACCACCCACATTCTCCACTCCCCCCTCCCCTGAGGCCGTGGTTGGGGTGGTGTTTGCAAGGCGTGAGGACGGACGTGCGGAGGCAAGGAAAGAGGTGAGGGTTAATAGACCTTTGGTTCGATACATCGGTGGTGTGTAGGTACAATCACATGTCTTGTGCTGTGTTACTAGTAAAAAAAAAAAGAGCTGTTATGAGCAGTGCTGCGAGTAATCCAGTACCATTCACAAAAGAACAGTGCTACAAGTAGGAAATAAGTAGCAAAGCAAACACTCAAGACCTTGATATCCCCCTCCACCCAGCAACTATTTACCAACTACCTCCTACAATCCACGTCCACTGCAGCGAGAACCTCTCCGTCCTCGCTACTCGCCGGGACCCTGATATTCTCGGATCTTGCTTTTTGTATGGATTTGGAGCTGGATTCGACTCGCTACTAGCTAGACGTTGCGGTGGAGTGTGCGGCAGTGAAGTGAATGCATTGCCGTGCGGTTCAGTGCACTGTATTGTTGTGGAATGTAGTGCTACAAGTACAGTACGACGAGTTGGGTGGTGCAAGCAGAGCGCGGTGGTGTCTTGTAGTGTCGTGTCGTGAAGTCGGTGCGACGTACTTCTGAAATTGAAGCTCGAGGTGAAGCTGGTGGAAGTAAAGCTCATGGAACGGAGAAACACCGTACGATGCCAGTCCTGGTGTCGTATCGACTCTTCACGTCGTCTCCTTCCACTCCATCTCTCCCTAATCTCAACTCTTGGTGTTTTCCCCTTTCGTTTGGGTTTTCTTCATTGAATCTCTTCTCTTTCCATTTCACTTCGTGTGGTTCCGCTTCGCCCGATGACTCAGTCTCAATCCCGTTCTCAAACTCGACATCGAGACCAACCTACCAAATCATCAGCTCCTTCCTCGCCAAAACTCCCTCATCCCCTTCTCTCACTTATCCACTCACCTCCTTCTCCACCACAACCCCCCGCCCCTCCCTGAATCTCATCC
>JAPEUW010000269.1:0-43667 GCA_027946445.1 Ascochyta clinopodiicola
GGGGGAAGGGGGGGGGGAGAGGAATATGGTTCCGAATATGGTTCCCGATTCGTGGATAGGTGGATAAACGGGGTAATTGATATATTAAGATTAATTCATCTCCAAGGCGACGTGGTATAGTCCCAACGACAGACTATCCACAACCCACAGATCTTCTGTTCACGACTTGTCCAAACGCTCCATCTCCACCCCCTCGCCGCCCCTGCCACTCCCCCGCCTCCTTCTCGCACCCGCAGCACTCTGTCCTCTATCCATAAGTACACCATCACTCTCCCCGCGCTCGGCACCCTCCAGCGTCTCATCACTAGAATCCCCATGCACCTGCCCATGATTTCCACTGACGCTCTCCATGGTAAACGGACTCGCAGTCGGGGCATCAAGCACACTGAGCTCGGCAACGGAGAAGAACCGCGGCATGAGGAAAGTACGCATGGGGATGTACAGGAGGATGAAGACGGGGAACCCAATGGCAGCAATGGTCTGTGTTATGGCGAAGGTGGCGCCGAAGCCGATGAGTTCGAGGCCTACGAAGGCCCAGACGACCCATTTGCGCGAGATTTGTGTGAGGGGTTCCGAGGGGGAGATGAGCTGGTGATCGGTGAGGAGGAAGATTAGTTTTGCCGTTATGCCGTTTGCTTCGAGGGCTTGGATGCCCATTACGAAGAAGAGGCCTGCGAGGACGGCTTGCGGGATCAGGTGGAGCACGATTAGGAGGGGGCCGCTCATTGTGCCGAGGGTAAGCAGGCCTTGGGCGAGGTTGGAGACGCGCTGTTCGACAACATGGTCAGTGGTGCGCTTTGTGTTTCCTTTTTCGTCGGTTTCGGTGCGGGTTACGCAAAGTGAGGTCGTGTGGAAGGGTGCTTGAGGAATGAGGCCGTTGGGGAAGGGAATGCCGAGGAGACCGGCTACACAGGTGGTCAGGCCGAGGAGGAAGATGTCCCAGTGGAAACCGGCTGGTTTGCGCAGCGGAAACTCGGTGCCCTGTGCGATGAGAGAAGAGACATTGTGGTCGAACCAGAATAGGATTGTGAGTAAGACGGCAAAGGGGATGGCGAGGAAGACGTCTCCCACGCTGATGTCCCAAAAATGGATGAACCAGCCGCGGTCGGTGGTCGGGAAGAACGACTTCGAGGTTGGCAGTTTCAAGAGCTCGATGCCCTCCATTTTCCCAATGTGCACGAAGCCCGTGAAGAAGATCACAGTGAGGGGAGTGCCGTAGTCCTCGACAAACTTGCGGACGTGGCGAGGGAAAAGAGACGACTGGCCGATGACGCCACATAGGTAGGCCACAGCTGTGACAAGGAGCGCGATCATGATCGATAGATAGGCCGATGCATCGCTAACTTCCCACTGGCGGGTCAGGACTTGGACGCCCTTTTGCAGATAGATGAAGGCAACATAGAAACCAAAGATATCGCAAGAAAAGCGGGTGACGTAGCGGAGGCCGTTGCAAGAGTTCGTTATAGCGAGGATCCAGTGGAAGATGAGCGCCCATCTATTACTGTCAGTAAGAGCATAAGAGCAGTGGTGAATAACTTACATCCCAATCCAGCACATAAAAGCGAAGTAGTTCGTGCCGCGTGGTGTGATGATGTCGTACACTGTGTAGTTGAAGACAGTAATGGGGCCTAGCATTGAGTGAGCAAGGATACACGACATCACATAGAACGTTTCTTCTCCACGCAAAGTGCATACCAGTAACGCCAACAATAACCAACGGCTGCGCAGCAGCAAGGCTAAAGACCACACTGCCCAGCACACTCGACAGTAGCACCTCATTAACGCCAAAACTCATATCCGTCTTGACAAACATGTCGAGCGAGAAAGCCAGTGCAGGGAGGATACTGCATTACGTCAGCATCGACCATCTCACATGCATGCACGTCGATGTGGACCCGAGTCGGAACAAGCGCGAAACCTACTTGGCAAAATACATGTACACGGTAGCCGGGACCACGCGATAATCCCATGCATCGGCGTAGTCGCTCCAGTAAAACGGCACTCTTCTTTTGACATCATTCACCATGCCGGAGAAGAGGCGTGTCTTCCACCACGCATCTTTGCTCTTGCTGCTGTCGGCATATGCATGCGCGTGTTCGTCGTGGTCCGGCGGCGCATTTCGTCTCGATTGGCTATCCCAAGACCGTGGGCGCTGGGGTGGAGTCGCACTGGAGCGGCTGTGGCGCTCGTGGGGGATGTTGGTGTTGATGGTGTCGTCGGGAGGCGCCATTAGAGTCGAGGTTTGGAGCGAGTGTGTGCGCTCGTCGCAGAACTGTGTGCGCTCGTTGCGCCGCAGCGAAAAGTTTCAAGAGGTTGAGACAAGGTTGAGATTCGCGCATATTTAGCTTCCTGAGACTTGTTATAGCCTTGGGCGCATGGTACGCCGACGTGGAAACTAGACGGCAATAAAGTCGCTACTCGGCGGAAACATGACGTCGCGCAAGGGTCCGGTGGGGAAGGATTTTTTATGGGCAAACGGCTTGGCAGGGCTCGACGGACCAACACCTTATGCCAACCACGTGCTAACATTACAGTGACATCGTGTCCCAGTTCATCAGATCTCATGTAGATTGTATGCTTTTTGTTTATTGAGCTTGTCTAACAAGCGAGTACTTGCGGCAGAGTTCGAGTCACCAGATCTTCAAGTCGCCAAATTCCAATCGCTCATATGTGGACCCACGGAGATACGACGTCCGCAATCATACTGGCCCAAAAGATGCCCGAGCAGAATTCCCTGACTCGAATCATTCCCTGAATGACTGCCTGTGCAGCAAGTGCAAAGACAACCCGTACCGTCTACCAATGATAACATACCTGCTTGACCGTGTCAGAGTTCATCCGGCGGCTGTAAGGGCACGCCATATTGGTAGAGCTTAGTCGAGATCTGTGTGGCGTACCTGAGGGTTTGAGGAGTCGTCAGATGCCGTGGAGGATCCGCGGCCACGTGCACGGCCGCGGTAGGAGCCGTCTCCACAAGCTTGTCGTCCGTCGTGGCCACCTCGCCTGCGGCTGCGTATACCACCATTTAGGCTCCGATCGGAAAGTCCCCTTCCTCTGCCTGAGTTAATACTGTGGCTGTCGAAGGAGTATTGAGCGTTTTGCGAAGCCCCTTGAGCTTCACTTCGTCCGCGACCTCGGCCTCGATAAGCACCACGGCTGTTGCTGTCCGCTACCGGAGCTGGCGCAGGCACGGCTGGGCCTATGGAAATGGGCACGGGTGCACCGCCATCACCATCAAGTTCGTAGTCACTCCAGCCCTCGGCCTCATCACGTGCTTTCTTCTGCGCTTCCTCCAGAGCTTCTGCAAGCCGAGCTGACTTCTCTTCATCCCACATGTTGTCGAACTCAGATGAACCACGAATAGCGGCCTCACGAACACATATACCTAACATGGCTTGCACGGTGAACACAGCATCGTTGCCAGCGTTGTGGAGCTTGTAGCCGGCGATGTCAAAGTCGTACAAGATCCGTCCTAGCGAGGTAGGGTTTTGCTCGCGGCGCCAGACACGGTACAGGACGGCTGTATCCAAGGCTTCGAGCAGGTTTTCAACCTTCATGGGATCATAGCCAAGGCTTTGCAAATATCTGACGTCGCCGAGCGTGTCATGACCGAGAAAGATGATGTTGCGCTTCTCGTTGAAGTCGCTGCCCTGCATAAGACCGATAACGCCCTCACCGCCATTGGATTGGTGAGCACCAAAAGGCGGCGCAAAGCAAGCGGCAACATGGGTGGGCGCGTCCACCAGGGAGACCATAGTGGACTGGCCAAAGTCGAAGCCGTCCGGATGGCCACTGACAAACTGGGAGTTGACCAAGTGTGCGTGCTCCTTGATACGAAAGTGGCGAGCGCGAATCAAAGCTCTCCAGGTTTCGCCGTCGTGGCCTGGGAATACACCGACCAGCTCTCTTGTGTCGAGTGTGGCGATCCCAACCTCGGTGATCTTGTTGTGCGCACGCTCGTAGGACTCAACATCGACGCAAACGAAGACGACAGATTGGTCGAATTCGAAGGGCAAAGGTGATGTCTGGAAATAATCAGTCAGTACGATTGTATGATCAAACGGGCTACACTCACAGGGTCGACTGCAGACGGTGGTCCGTTTGGAGTTGCAGTGTTTGTTGCTGGGCTTGGACGCAGACCGAGGTACCGCTGAGCGCGCTTGAATTGATCTGCCATGGTCTTTTGCTTGACCAGGCGCTCTTGCTGTTTCTTCGCTTTGGTGGCCTTGCTCTTGGCCTTTTGTGCTTTGAACGACTCTTCCATGAGCTGCTTGAAGGCTTCGAGTGTACGTTCGTCTGGGGGAAGGCTGGCCGGTTCCCCTGCAGCACGGAAGTTGGGGTCTGGTGCACTGTCGACCATAGTATCGTAGTCTTCACGACAAGTTGAGCGCCCGAGGTATCGAGGTGTACAGCGTGGGTGATCTGGGAAGCGGCTTACAAGAGCGTCCTCACGTTGCTGGTTCGTGATGCGGAGGCCGAGCTTGAGGTGGTTGTTGATCTCGTCGAGAAGGTCCTGAAACTGGGTTTCGCGGATGAGAACAAGAGGCCTGGACAGGTTATCAATGTCCCAAAGGTAGTAGCTATGGTGAGGGTGAGTGTGAGACGCAAACAATCAGGCAGCGGCCGCTTACAGATCCCACTCTCGCGCCCAGAACTTGCCCTGGTCGAAGAAGGCGGAGGCAATGTCTTGCGAGTTGGTTTTATTGCAGAACTTGTACGGATACTTGCCCAGGGCCTGGATTGGTGTGAAGTGAAGTCGAGTCGAGGCAAGGTCACCACGCTTGAGGTTAGTGGCGGGGAGTGCAGCAGATGGCTTTGGTGTAGCAGTATTGATGGGTGATTTGAGCATGGAGATGGGGTTGTATGAGCTTTCAGTGTCCTTCAGCCAGAGGTACCGGCGGTCAGTGTTCGGTTCGTCGGTGGTCTGCTCAGGTCGAGGCTGTCTTGAATCAGCTGCTGTTTGCTCACTGGGCGTGTCAATTAGAGGCTCGAGCGGCACACCGCCGGAGACGTCACTGTCGTCGAATGCTGGCTCAGGCGCTAAATCAGGTAGTGCGTCAACATCTACTTGGGTGAGCTTGCGAAGACGTTGCAGACGTGCTGCTGAAGCCATGTCGCGGTGTGGGTGACTGGAGGAGAAGGGACGATGAGAGGTGGAAAGCAGGTTTGTTCAGAAGCAGCAGCAAACAGCGTGCGTGAGAGTCAACCAGGTGGCCGCGCACTTGGCAAACACGACTAATGTCGAAGAGGTGGGGTGAAAGTGACGGCCGCAGCAGACACTGGTGCACGCAAAACGATGTGTTTAGATGAAGAAGACTACATGAGTGCCACTCACATGGGTTATGTGAGCGCTTTCCCCCCAGACTGTACAACTGCACAGACAGACTACGAGTGGCTATAACGGTGTTTGTCAGAATAAAGAGTGTGCTGCTGTTTGGTGCAGCTGCTGTATTCCACAGAGCAGTTCGTTGTTGCCGCAGCGCGAGACAGCGCATTCAGACCGTACAGCACGCACAAGTGGATCGGTAAGATACACTCCAGACAGTGACGGGCGAAGTCTCATGTGTGGCGCGGGGAACAAGGTTCAGTTGCGTTGACAGAGGCGTTCACGCTAGGTGCCGGTAGCGGTTCGTAGTGCCGAACGCCGACTTCACAGCGACCAGGACGTTGCAACACGCTCACGACAACACGACCGTCACCAACACCACCACCACCACCACCGCTGCCGCCCCCGCTCTTCCTTCCTGTCGCCCCGATTCCCCCCTCTGACAGCATCGACGCGTGGCTGGAGTGTCTGACGCGCGCATCAGCCGCCTCTCACCCCGGACACTCCGCGCGATGCAACATGGCCGACGCCGACGCTGAAGATGCGCCCACGATCCCCCCGCCAGCGCCCAACCCGGATGCGCAGACGACGGTCAACGACTTCCTCGACTACACCGACTTCTACCCCTCGGACCTGGTGCGCTCGCTGACGCTGATCGGCGACCTGGACGCGACGTACGCCGATGCGGTGCAGCAGGTGCACGAGCTGACGGCGCTGTACTGCACGCTGCCCACGCTCCCTGCGCTGCCCGAGAGCCAGCGCCCCGACCCGACGACCCTTCGCAAGCAAATCGCCCGCCACCTGCAGACGGCCATCAACCAGCGCGAGTACGCCTACACCGAAGCCGCGCGCCTGTACGAGGTGACGCTGCGCCACTGCCAGCGCTCCACCGTCATCAAGCGCAAGCTGCAGGCCCAGCCCGAGCCCCCGTCGCGCGACCCTACGCCGCCGCCCGTCTCCCCGCAGGCCCTCAAGCGCAGCTACGACCGCCCGCGCCTGCACCTCACCTTCGACGGCGCCCGCCACAAGCACCACAAATCGGCCATCCCCCTGCCGCACGGCCGCTCTCGCGCACACAGCGCGTCCTCCTCCTCCTCCTCCGACTCGGACGACGCGCGCAGAATCAGCCTCGTCGAGCGCCCCCGGAAAGCGCAGACGTACAAGGACCGCGCGCCCAGGCCTCGCCCGCGCGCACCTGGCGTCGCAGGCACCAATGTCCACAGCTCCATCGCCGGCATCTCCACCAGCAATGCGCTCGCCAAGCTGTCGCCGCCGCCGCCCGACGCGCGCCCGGGCAGCAAGTGGGCGCCCTGGATGAAGCTGACCGAGTACGAAATGGCGGTCCTGCGCAAGCAGATGAAGAAGAACGCCGTGTGGACGCCAAGCCTGACCATGGTCAACCGCGAGCTGGAGCGCAAGCACCGCACAAAGGGCGACTACGAGCGCGAAAAGGCCCGCTGCCAGGCTGCAGGCGAAGATATGGTCGACGAAGAGCCCGAGACGCTGCTGCAGATCGCCACCGCCCAGGGGGTTGACGATCCTGCTCTGACGGCGACTGCACACGCCGCAGAGGGCCTCACCGCACCTGGCGAACCTGCGCCTGTGTCCGGGTCTGTGTCTGCGCCAGCGCCTGCGTCTACACCTGCACGAGACGACAGCGTTGAGACCACCGACGATCGACGCCCCGACCGCGACACACGGCGGCAGCAGGCCATGCGTGCTGTGCGAGCCCTCGAAAACGCCACCAAGACGATCCAAAACGCTGCTGACGGCCTCAAAGAGCTCACCTTCTCGCCCCACGCCGTCTCTACACCACCGGCCTCTGCGCAGAGGAAGAGGTCGACTGCCCGCGCAGCACCGAACAAGCGGAAGCGCGACACGACGCCACCGCTCACCGCTGACGGTGCCGCAGAAACTGCAAAGGAAGCAGAGGCAGCAGCAGAGCACGACACCCCCGCGCAGCAGCCTGAGCCAAAACGCCCACGCTTGCAGCTCATTGCCCCAGCACCACCGCCGCCTGATCATGCATCCTCCACTGATGTTGCTCTTTTCAGAGATTCATCCACGCCCATCGCGCCCTCTTCTGTTGCACAAACACCTGATCCCCTGCCAGAAGCATCCTCAAGCACCGTCCAGGTGCCCCTTGCGCCTGCAGGTCCAAGCACTCCCAAACCCAACAAGTCTGCTGCGGACGAAGCTGGTCTCCAAGCCACCCCCGTTCAGTCACCATCTGCGGAGCCGAAAAGGTCGTCATCAGCCGCCGTCGTACCAGTACTCGCACAAGCACCGGCGCCGTCTGCCACGCCTGGAGCTTTCACACGGTCACGACGTGAGTCAGTCGCAGCAAAGAATTCAAGTCCGCCGCCACATGAGCCATCAGCGCCAGCACGGGACCCCACGCCTGCTCTCGAGCGAGCTGCATCGCCCGAACCCACTGTCGCGTTGCGTCCTCGATCTGCTCGCAGCCATGTGCTAACACCAAAGGCGCTGAGCGAAGAGCCCAAGCCGAACGAGGCAGGTCGGCCCACCCGTGACACGCGCCGGCACAGCATCTTCAGCCAATCTGCACTCACCGCACCTGCTCCCACACGTGTGAGTTTGCGCAAGAAGCCGCCTCCAAAAGGCGAGGTCAGCTCTGCCGAGAATGGCCAGAAGACAGTCACCAACGTCAAACGATCACAAGGCAGCAAGCATGGCAAGAGGAAGAAACTCGACGATCAGCCGGGACACGTAGACGACGTGGACTCTGATGAAGAACGATACTGCATCTGCGATGATGTCAGCTACGGCCAGATGATCTCGTGCGATAATAATGTAAGCTGCCTTTCTTTCTACACCCAGCATGTACTGATGATTTGCAGTGTGACAAGGAGTGGTTCCACTTCGAGTGCGTGGGCATGACCCAGATGCCCGCACGCCGCGCCAAGTGGTATTGTCCTGATTGCCGCGAGGCGCTAGGCACGGATGCCTTTGGCAATCCCAAAATCCCACCGGCATTACCAGGTCGTACGGGTCGTGGCAATCTGAGCCGTGGTAAAAGGTAAGAATCCTCTTCTCCTGCGCCGACGGCATACTGAGTTCTAGAGGGGGTGGAGTACTTAGGGGCGCATAGCGTTGGTTGAGCATGGCAAGGAAACAGGCGTAACGGCGTTCATTATTCGATACCCTTGGCGACGCAGATCGGGAGGTGATCACGGTTCGCACACGTGCGCTTGCGACCGAGTGTCTATTCGCACACGTCTGCGGTACACAGGGTGCTCTACATGCAGCAGTTTTTATTATTGGAACAAGAATTCTGTCACCTAAAAACAAGCTCCAGGCCTGTTGAACTTATTGTGGGTCAGCTCTACGTACCTGCAGCGGGATGTGCAAGCGTGGCCCCAGTTTCGGAAGTCTTAAGCGAGTCTCGATTGAGGGGCTCAGCCGCCGGAGCCTGAATCGTGCACCTGCTGACAGTCATCGCCTCTTGTGCTTTGCTTTCCCTCTCTCCATTCCCTAGTCCATCGTCAACATATTGCACGGCCTTGCGTATTGCATGAAACTCGGTCTAGGTTTCCAACTATGGCAATATCAACAACATTCGTCCTCGGAACCAAAGAAGCCTACTTCTTCAACAGCCCCACCCACTGGGCATGGCACAACCTCCCCGCAGACGTAGAAGCGCTCTTTACGAAAACCCCTCCAATACAGGACGTGATCGAACTCGCCCTGGGTGCCAATCAAACCTACTTCGTCAGCTACCGCGACCACGATGGCCAGGTTCTCTGCAAGCACTATAACCTCCCCAACCCCCTCGTGCAGTATCTGTACGCTTCTCATCCCGCCGTTATACGGGACTTGTCGACGCTTAGCATCTCGCTGGGTCCGTTCGAGTCGTACTATGCGTGGGATCGCACGTCCGCGTCTTGGAGCAATGTTCCGCCCGGGCTGGAGAAGTCGCTGCTTAACCGTTTGGAGAGTCAGGATGCGTGGAAGACTACATGGAAAGCGGATGGGTATGAAGCGCCGTGTTTTGTAAGCTTGGGGAACGATGGGGCGTACTTCTTGCGCACGGTGTCTGGTGGTGGGTGTTGGGACTTCAAGTTGCCGAAGGTGGAGGGGAGGAGTGGGCTCGGCACGGTGGGGGGAGACGGGTGGGATGGCATTCGAGGGACGAATAAGTTTTTGGAGGAGTCTTCGGACTTTACTGGCGTTGCTGTAAGTTTCAAGTCATTGAGGCTGAACTACAAGGCTGACTTTCGACAGGCCGTGCATCTCATGCCAACGCACGCAAATGCCTACGTCCTCGTTCTCACCAACGGGAAGATGTTTTCCAACTTGCCAGAGCACACATGGAGTGACTATGCGAAGATGGCAGACAAGCTCCCATCTTTCGTTCAACACATGGCGCCGCTGCCGCCTATGCCTGCCTCACCGCAAATTTCTACTCAGCCCCAGCAGCCTCAATCTCAGCCTCAGCCCCAGCCTCAGCCTCCAGCACAGTACCTCCCTCCCGGGTATACGCAAAGTCAAAGTCAACAACCAGGCAATTGCTGTCCTGCTACTGGAACAGAGACGAAACCAGCGCCTACGTGCTGTCCACCTGCGACGATAGCGAGGCCATGGCCGATGCCACCAGTCAATGCCCCATTGCAGCATTAATCTGTTAACCTAGTCAAATGGCGTGACTCTCTGTAGCACTATGCACTCGGAACAATGCCAGGACATCCAGTCGAATCTGTCTACCACGTGAGTCGGAGGAACTGACGGGTAGAACCCTTGCAGTTTGATCGGGTTGCGCCAGGCGGTTCTGGACGGCACACCTTAAAGCGCTGTTGCAGTACAAGACGTGTATCTATCGGCGAAGCCATGCGCGCCAAGAGCCATTGGTGTAGATATCTCGCCTGGTCGCCTTCTGTCCATAAGTCGCTTGAACGGATATCCTGGCAGCGAATACTGTGCTGCTCTGACAATGCGAACACTTATCGGCGAGATGATGCAAAGAGAGGCGGCATCATTAAAGATCGAACAGAATGCAGAGTCGTAGCACGTGTGCCGGTTGCACTTGCTCTCGAATGCGCTAGCGTATTGCGGGGTCAGACCGAGGCAACCATGTCGGGGTAGCTGCATCAGACCACTGCTTTATATCGACGTGTAACTCCAATCCATTCGCAGAGACAAAAAAAATGCTGAAAGCTACGTTGGAGGCTCAATCAGAGCTCAAGATGTCACCGGCCGCATCTTCCTCAACGACTGGGTTCTTTCAAGCCTTACCATCCTTGCCACCCCAGTACACATCACCTGATTCTTTTCCTTCCGTATCGTCTCCTAAGGATAGTGCCCCAACCTCAGACGACAAAGTTTTCGCGAGGATACTGAATCTCTACACACCTTCCAACAGTGGTACTGTCACTTCACATCTGCACCGAATCGCCCGCATGGCTCTAGACCCGCGCATGCTGAGCTACGCCACCGATGCAGAAACGAACCACCCCGTTCTCCGTTCCCTGACTACATTCGGTCAAGAAAATCGTAATGATCCGCTATGGACGACCACGGGTTGGCAGCGGCTCAAAGAGATTGGGTATGCTGAAGGCGTCGTGGCAGTCGCATACTCGCAATCACCAGAGACAGCTCACATCAACCGACGCATATATGAGTTTGGCCTTAACCACCTCTGGAGCGTGACGGGAACTATGACAGGCTGCCCAATGAGCATGACAGACGGCGCTGCTACACTGTTATCTAAGCACCTCAGAGATCCTGATGGCGAGCAGATCGGCCGGTTGAGAGTATTCGAGGAAGCCTTTCGCCGGCTGACGTCCAGGGACCCGAAGTATGCGTGGACCAGTGGGCAGTGGATGACAGAGCGGACTGGAGGGTCCGACGTCTCTGGCACTGAGACTTTAGCCACGCGGCTCAGTTCGGAGGAGCTGGCTCAGGACGAAGAGGAAGGAAGAAACGAAGATGCGGTCGGCATGCCTCTCGGTCCTTGGAAGATTGACGGGTTCAAGTGGTTCAGTAGCGCTACTGACTCTGAGATGGCTATTCTACTCGCGCGTACGGAGAAAGGGCTGAGTGCCTTCTATATGCCTATGCGACGGAAAGGCACGCCTATCACCAATGTCGTCAACTTGGAAGCACCAGCAGAGACTGAATTGAACGGAGTACGCATTCAACGCCTCAAGTCTAAACTCGGCACCAAATCACTGCCCACCGCCGAACTCGAACTCCGCGGCGCCCGAGCCTGGCTCGTTGGCACCGAGGGCAGAGGCGTGGCCGAGATATCTGCCGTCTTGAACATAACACGCCTTTCGACTGCCGCAGGAAGTGTAGCCAGCTGGTCGCGTGGCCTAGCAATCTGCCGCGCATACAGCAAAGTCCGCAAAGTCCGCGGCGGTGTCCTACAAGACAACCCGGTACACCTCCGCTGGATGGCCGACGAGACAGTCAAGTATCACGCCGCAGCACACTTTTTATTCTTCGGCGTCGCTCTCCAGGGCGCACTCGAGCAGTCCCACAACGCCGTTGCCTTCAATACCAAAGCCAGCGCCCTCATCCCCACCGATAAGACCGAGATCGCGACACTGCTGCGACTCCTACTGCCCGTAATGAAAGCCCAGGTCCCAGTCGCCTCTGTCGACGGACTAAGACAGTGCATGGAGTGCCTCGGTGGTGTGGGCTACTGCGAAAACAACGAAGACGGCGGCCTCCTCAACATAGCGAAAATCTACCGTGATAACCTTGTCAATCCTATCTGGGAGGGCACCGTCAGCGTCATGGCCGAGGACGTCGTGCGCGTCCTTACTGACACGCGGTTGGGCGGCGGGTCGGTCCTGAATGACGTGTTTGCGCCGTGGGCGTTGCGGGTTTTGGGTTCTTGTGCGGATGTCTTTGCACGGGAGGTAGTCGTGCTGAAGGATACACTACAGATACTAATTCGACTCGTGCACGGCAAGACCAAAGACGAACTACTGTACCACGGACGCGAGATCCTCACCCTCCTCGAAACCACCGTATCAGGCACTGTACTGCTATATGACGCATCCGTCAACCCAATATTCGTTGCGCAGGAAATTGCGATGCGGTGGGTTCGAGCGAGGGCCAAGACTGAGGAGAGAGTGGAAAGCGCGCTGCCGTGGACAGACAGAGTCAAAATTGACAAGAGTGTCTTCCTCGGGGAATCGAGTATCTCGACACCCAGATTGGAAAAACTGTGAACGAGTCTGTAGACCGTGGTCTATAGTCGTCTTTCCCCATGGCATATCAAAATAGGAAATCCACATTCTAAGGTTCCAAAATAATAAACTCACTCTGAACGAATGTAACTGTATCGTTGGCACCTTGATAGAGCTGATGTTTCGATGGAGACTTGTAAGCAGCAAGCTTCTACAGTTTGCAGGCCTGCTGAGTCTGTCGTTTTGCCAGTCGTACACCCGAGATGGTAGGACGTTGGCTTGTTGTACAGGAGTTTGTGCTTCACAATTATTCCCTACGATGGCGGTCTTGAGAAACATGGAGAATTTGTGATGTTATGTGCTGGTAAGAAACCTTTGGGGCGGACTGGGAGCGCAGTATCGTGGGGATGTCGATCACTATTTTACCTTCGTTACGAGATCCGCATTTTACATCATCAGATTGCTAGATCCTACTACTCGTTCGCCCAGGGAAGTATGAGAGTCACGCATCTGCCACCTCTGCCAAAACCCCTACCCCGTCCTGGCAAGATTAATTGGTATGATCTGCACGTGACTCCTAGGTCTCTTTAACTTTTACTAATAGATACTAGTGCTTGTTGGTGGCGTGCTCTAGGATGAGCACGGTATGCGTAGTGCCCTGTTGTTCCCGCAAACAGCTCGAGGACCCTGATAGCCAAGTCTAGAATACACATTAGTACCTTGGAGCTAGTCCGCGCTGCGACACCTCTACCTTTCGACCTCAAAATTGATGTCGCAACGACAATCCAAGCCAAGGGGCCAACTCAACTCAGCGCAGGTAAGAGGAGGACGGTCGTGGTTTGAAGTTAGACCTACAAGTGCAAATGGACGACGCGATGATCGCTCCGCTGACCCAGAGCGCAAGTGGCGGGCATGGTCTACATGACGTTGGCATGCTGGAGCTGCTGGAGCTCGATCCAAGACCGACTTTCTTGCTGGACGGGGCGAAAACCACAAACAATCGCAGCATCTCGGTTTCTTTGGTTCATTGGAACCCGGCCTTGGCTACTGTCGACGAGGGACAGCTCCTGACTTGTATTAGGGATGACGACGTCACCGTTGTCCCCGAGGGGCAACGACAAGACCGCTCGAAACTCCACACCTGGATTGCTACAGAGGGGAGCCCTGTCAAACCTTTCTTTTTCCTCGGTCACAGATGGATGAAATTGGTGCTTCTAAGCCGATGGATAGTCGTGTTCGGAGTGCCTACAGAGCCTTCAGCGCCTGGAAGAGGTGCGCAATCAGATGTAGCCGCCTTGTCCAAAACCGTGCCACACTCAACGATAGCAACATTCGATTGGACCGACGAAACTCGCCCAGCAAGGATGTCGTCGCATGTTGCATGGACACGAAGCATCGACTGGTCCCGGACCCCCCTAGGCCCCACGAGCAGCTGGTCTCCCCAGCTTCGCAGCATTTCCAACATCATCATGCAGGATTCCCGGCCAGCTGTCGTATTCTACGGCCCGGATCTCATCATGATATATAACGAGGCTTACATCAATTGCCTCGGGAATCTTCATCCTTGTATGGGTCTCAATGCTCGGACAGCCCTGGCCTCAGCTTGGTCTGAGTTCCTTGAACCGATCATCGCACAAAACCTTGACGGACAAGTTGTCGAGCGGACAGATGCAGTAATCAACATACGTCGCAACGGGTACCTTGAAGAAACATATTTTTCCGTGAAGTTCATCCCGATACTGGATCCGGATGGTACCACAGTGGGACATTACGAATCTCTAATGGAAACAGTGAGTCTCACGAACGCTACGTTGTGCCATGGGCCATGAAAGTCATGATCTTTGGGTCTGAACATTGGTTATCCATCAACAAAAACTCTCATGAAAGATCCGCTTGTGAGAAAACTCACTGACCGAAATACAGACCCGAGACGTTATTTCAAAAAGGCAATCTGAAACGCTTTTGTGTCTCAGTGAAGACCTTTCCCACGCAGTAGATACCGATTCGTTTTGGGATAAAGCGACAGAAGTGTTCTCGCGCAACGAGAAAGACATCTTGTTTTGTTTGCTTTATTCAGTCGAATATGACTCTAGCGAAGCGGTGACCAGTGCTACACCTCTATCACGCAACCATCGGCAATGCAAGCTTCGAGGCTCCATCGGCCTACCCAAAAATTCCCCAGCAGCGCCTGCTTATCTCGATCTCGATACCGACCATGGCTTCACGCCGTATCTACGACAAGCTATAAGCGCACAAAAGCCGACCACGGTATCGTTCGAAGCCATGGCTGAAATCCTTCAAGATAATTCATGGCAATGTTTTGGAGACCCTTGTCGAGCAGCTGCAGTGTGCCCACTCAGCCCGACCTCCTTAAACGACAATATCCACGGATTCATGGTTGTAGGTCTGAATCCTCGACGGCCGTACGACTATGATTATGATCGTTTTATATCCACGGCTGGTCGCTTTCTCTCTACTCCATTGACTTCGATCCTTGTCCATGAGGAGGACATCAGGCACCGAGAGATAGCTATTGCTGATGCTGAAGTCATGCGAATCGAACTCAAGCGACAGCTCCTCGACACTCAGATCGAAGTTGAGCGCAGCGTATTCAAATTTCAACGTTTTGCCGAGGGTGCAGATATCGGAATCTTCATCCTAGGCCTGAACGGTGTATATTCGTACCGGAACGAAGCCTGGTATAGCATTCTAGGTGCGGGCGACCGGAACATTGAACTCGCTCCAGCCTGGGAAGCACTGATAGACGACGAGTACATTCCGATTGGACAGGCTAGATTCCAAGAGCTCATCGACACGAAGCAGCATCAGTAGGTCGCAAGGTGTGGTCTAGCGTCACGTGAGGCAGAACTGACATCAGCTTGCCAGATCGTTCGAATTACGCTTGAAGCGTACCTCAATGCAACGTATCGGCGATTCTGAGCCGCAGGAACAGCCAGCGTGGGTGTTGTGCTCGATTTTTCCTGACATGAAGAGTGATGGTGAGGTTGAGGCAATGATTGGCTGCTTCACGGACATTAGGTGTGTGTACTCTTGGAATCCCTTGCTCTGCGCTCACAGTCAAAACCAGTCAGCAGAAACTGGGGGAGCAGGTCCAAGCTACTCACGCTCTGAATGCCCAAGAATCGAAACGGTATGTTTTTGTGTCTGTGCCGCAAGTGAGTAGTTTCTGACTTCTTTGCAGTCAACTGGAAACGTTCATCGATACTACTTCGTAAGTTGACCAACCGATTGAACCCTTTGAGGTGTTCTGACTCATGATCCAGCCACGAGATGCGCAATCCTCTTTCAGCTATCGTACAGTGTGCTGATGTAAGTCTACTCCATAATTTGACCTGAACTCTTGCACTAATACTATTAAGAGTATCATATTCACTCAAAAGATTTTGAAGGACTCCAAGAAGTCACATCAGATAGATCAAAACGCGTTGGACACTGCTGTTGACGCGGCGGAGACCATCGTGCAATGCTCCAAGCATATGAAAACTATCGTAGATGGTGAGTGGATATCGATCCCTATACCATACACTGACTAAAGTTTCAATGCCGCAGATGTTCTCACCATGTCTAAGCTGGACTCTGGCCTCTTCGCCATGACCCCAGTCGACGTGCAGCTGGAGTCTATCGCGAGGAACGCCATCAAGATGTTTCAAGGTGAGGCGCAATCAGCCGGTGTCGAAATGAAGTTCCGTCTTGAAGATTCTTGTAAAGAGCTCAACATCGAGAATGTTTCGCTCGACCCAAATCGAGTGTTGCAAATACTAATCAATCTCTTAACGAATGCTATCAAGTTCACGCGCCTCGAGGAGACGCGACAGATCACCGTTAGTCTTGGTCTCGCACTCGAAGAGCCGTCTGAATACGCACAAGGCGACCTGAAGTTCGTTCGCACATCCGAAGCGCTCAGCACACCGAGTCTGCAGGCCGACTGGGACAAAGGCGGAATTGTGAGTGAAGAATTATCGTAAGTAATACCATGGTTCTGATTTCAGCAGGTATATGTCATCTTTGCGGTGCAAGACACAGGCAGAGGTTTGAGTGGTCCGGAGCGTGATCTTTTGTTCGCACGGTTCTCGCAAGCGTCACCGCGCACGCATATTGAATATGGTAAGGAAGTTTTCCATCCTTCGCCATCGTACCTCCTAGCTTCTCGAGACTCACTGCGAGATTAGGTGGCTCTGGGCTTGGTCTGTTCATCTCTAGACGACTTACTGAGATGCACGGTGGCGCGATTGGATTTGCATCCAAAACCGGCGTCGGCAGTACCTTCGCGTTTTACGTGAAGAGCCGTGACACTCTCTTGCTGTCCAATAAAGAAAACACACCAATCACGGCTGATCTCAGTATACGTGTTCGAGCATCCTCCAACTCCGGTCAAGCAAGCGACGGCGAGAATCATTCACCCGCTCAGCCGATCGGAAAATCAATCCCCGCAGCTGGCCTCCACGTCCTCGTCGTCGAAGACAACCTTGTGAATCAACGTGTGTTGGCAAAACAACTGCGAAAGCTAGGCATTAACGTCACCGTTGCGAATCACGGCGGCGAAGCCCTCGACCATATACACACCACTACCTATTGCTCCAAGGACAAAGCGCGTGCGAAAGAGCTCTCGCTAGTCTTAATGGATTGGGAAATACCGGCAAGTCACCTCAACACACTATCCACACAGGCCACTAACCGCACCGCAGGTAATGGATGGTCTGACATGCGTGCGACGAATTCGAGAACTGGAGCAGCAGGGCGTCATACACGGACAAATACCAGTCATCGCAGTTACAGCGAACGTGCGCGCAGAACAGGTCGACAGCGCGATGAAGGCGGGGATGGACAACGTCATCTCGAAACCGTTTCGTATACCAGACCTGCTTGCTTGCATGCAAGAGACGCTTCGAGTGACTGTACTGACGAGTTAACGTATATACCACTATTTTGTCTTGGAATTCTCGTGTAGACTGTACGATATTGGTGTAAGAAGTGCATGAGAAAGGGCCGGTTTGGTACTTGGGTGCGGAAAGATGTTAGCTGCGCGATAGGCGTCGCCAGCAACTGCGTGGTCCGGGACAACTAGGGATGATCCACGATTCGGTCATTGTGCAACATCTCCTCAGGGTGTCCATAGGATTCGTAGTACCATGCAGAAAGATCAGGAAGCTTCCGAGGGCCATTGAAGTGCTGGTAATAGTGGTTACCAGGCGGTTGAGTATGAAAGTTGGGACTTTGTGCGGGGTCAACAATGAACGCGCGAAAGGCTATCAAGCCATCAACAAGTACTGGCAATACTAGGCTAATATTCTATTGAAAGCATCGAATCGAGCCACTATCCACCCAAGGCTTATCATTTTGAGCAGTACATGCTATACCGCCTGAGCGAATTCATCACCAGTAAAGTCACACCCGGGACCATCCGACTACAGGCAGCAAAACAGACTGAGATCTAGACACAGCAGGTGATCATAACCGAGAGATCAGAAGCCTTGTTATATAAGATCCCGTTCCAAGAGCTTGGCGAACGGCTGGAGCCTATCAAGTAAGCCTTCTATGCATGCTGACTCAACTGTGCCTAATCGAGCATGAACCATTTTCCTCTTACAGCAGGTAGAAAACTAATGACGGCAAGTCGGTTGATCCAGAAGGACTCCGAGCCGTAAACCGTGGTTTTCGGCGGGTCGTCGCTTCTGACGGATTGCCTATGCATAATCTGCTCGTTGCTCGTAAGTAGTGTTGACTGGAGTTTCAGTGGTCCAATGATCCAATCTGTAGATTGGTTTACATACCGTGTTGATAGGAATGGAAATCTGTGCTACTTTGCAAATTCAACCCCTCTGTGCGAGGAGACACTTGCCGTTATGAAAAAACATATCCTCACCTCATTACCATATGGCGTCTGGTAAAGCTGTTCTATGAAGGTACATACGAGCGCACGTTGAAATCTTTGTTCAATTGGTATGATGTTCAACTCTTCCCAATATCGGTCCGCTCCAGAGCTCCCGTGTCTGGGCTGAAGGCCTAACGTCTACATTGTGATTAGAAACGGCACACATTACTCTTTCCCCGCGATTAAAAGCCTCACGACGATAAGCCACTCTTCTCGAGTTTAGCATGATAGCTCCATGCACCTTCCTAATGAGTACACAGCCAAGAGTGAACTATGGATACAACTCGCACAGTGGCGCGATGGACGCGTCGTAAATAGCAGGCCGTACGCCTTGATGTCCGTATGAGTTGCTGTGCAGTGTTGGTAGACGTGTTGCTGCCTCAGAGAAAGGACAATTTTCTCACATCAGAACGGGGCCGCGGCGAGCGCAGTGTCTGATTGGAGTTGGCAAGCTTCCTTCTGGCATTTCGACGTCTGGGCATTGGGCAGACATACCCTGCCGAGGCATCAAACAACAACCTGAGTTGAACGGTCAGCCCAGCTTTCGAAGGCTGAGACATATATAACCACTCGCCTCGCTGTCTGCCACGATTACCACTGCACTCCTGCCATTTCAAATCAAAGCCCCTCATTCAACTCCAATATGAAGATCACAGCAATCATCTCCTCCGCTCTCGCCATGCTGACCGCCACGGTCATTGCTTCTCCAGCTGCTGCGGACCCTCCCGAGAACGTTGTCTGGGACCCTGTGCTGAAGCGAGCTTGCTGCGCTCCTCGTGTCTGCAATGAGGGAGGTTGCCGTTTTGTAAGATATTTGTTTCAAGTACATGGTAGCATTGTGGAGCTAATCCCATATTCAGAACAAATGCTGCTAGGTTTCGGATCGGCTTATTACTTTCCTTGGCTATACACTTGGCTGAACTGTCGGGTTTAGGCGGCTAGTGTCATCATGACAAGGAGGCCTGAGTTTCTTGAATATGATACTAGGAGAGAGAGTAGATAGGGTAGAGTCTGAGGTTCGGTTGGAGTGTGGTCATTGGCGACAATCAATAGAATTATCACTCTCTACGCCAGCTCCGTGATGTCTCAAAAAACGAGTACCATGATATGACGAAACATGCACGAATAAAACCAAGATCCTCAGACTTAAGAAAGTACACTTCAGTCCTAGAAGAACTGAGTCCGAGGCACTCTGAATAATTTGGATAACATTCTTTCAATGACCTCTGAATTGATAGATCCGTCCAAAGGGCAGCTACACGGCATGTGGTCCCCAACCACCTGCCGTGCTTATCTACAAACAACGTCGGAGTTTGTGTTGCGAGAAACGGTCCGACCACCAATACGTCTTGGCGTTTGTCGCCATCTAGCTAGACTAATTCCTGAACTACGGTGGTTAAACGCGGCTTTCATGTGGTCGGCAAGGAAACATGTGAGGGGTTCTGGAGTTCTGTGGTTGATCTCGATCAAGTAAAGCGAAAGTGCTGCATTTGGGGAGTTTGGAGCTATACTTTCAACCCAGTGCATGCTCACACAGGTTGTTCGCAATACCAGATTGAACAAGAACAAGGTCAGTGTTTCTGCTCAAAGGCGAATTTCACCCCAGGTGCTAGTAGCTCTGCCACTTTCAATCCAAGTAAGATACTACTGAAATGTCTTTATTTCGCACATGCATATAGTGCCGCGGCTGTATTCATCTGGGCCGGCTCATCTGTGTCAATTTGCGATTCCCGACTTTGTTGATTACGTACTATCCTTACATCTTCAAGGATTTCAGACTTGCCATAACAGCAGCTACAGCTCCATGCGCTCTTCTTCCGATGATATGATGCCGGGCACTTTTGTAAGATTTGCGCGGAACGCGCTGAGCTCCAGAGTTTTGTATGCTCCATCTTCACTTTTATCCCAGAAAACAAAGTTGTTGATCGGAACCCCCGCGTACAACGGGCCCTCGATATCCGTCACGCAGAAATCGTCCCAGACATTGGCATCGTCGTCACGCTGCTCGACTGGCTGGACGCGCCATTCTTCGCCTTGCTGCTCCTTTGCGTTGCGATATAGCAGCGTTGGTACAAGTTGCGCGATGCCGTGCTTGGGGAGCCAGGATTTCACAATACTAGAGTGGAGGAAGTCGGTGGAGTTTGAGATCAGCTCGGTTACTACTAGACCGCGGTGGTCGGCATGCAGTGTGACAGAGGAATTTAGACGCGGATCGGGGCTGATGTAGGTGCCTGCGTAGCGTTCGTTGAGCTGTCGGATCGCGAGTTGTTCTGCTGGGCGAACGAACTTGGTGACGAGTTCTCGCAGTTTCGTGAGCAGCTCTGGGTTGCCTGCAACGAGGATGGTGATGCCTAGGTCATATTCTGGCGCAATGATGATATTTGAGGTGTATCCAGGCAAGCCACCGCCTTTGGTGATGAAACGCACCGTCCGACGTGAATTCTGCAGTGCACGATCCGTGTGGAAAATCTCCCATGGAATTCCATAGAATGAGTTCAGTCCGCGAGTAGGCGATGCTGGATTTAGCCAGTTCAAGGCATGCGTGATGCCGTTGAAGTGTGTGAGCACGTAACGCAGGTACTTTGACAAATCGGTGGAGGAACTGTAAATACCACCCGTGGGACTCTGTATACCTTCATCAACGTCCCAGTACTGTGGGCCCAAGGGTATCACTCCTGCTGCATCAGGTGGCAAAGACAGCGTGCTTTTGCTCATGTTGAGGGGCTTGAAAATAGCTTCTTCAATGTAGGAGCGGTAGCTTCGGCCAGTGACTCGCTCAAGCACTACTCCCAATAGCTCGAACGCGACGTTGGAGTAAGTCGATTGCTGGTTTGGTGCGAATATAGGTATCTTTGACTTGAGGGCATCAAGAAGGTCTGCAGTAGAGTACGTCAGCAGCGCTCTTGAGCTGTGTGCGCAACGCGTGAATCTCACCACTCTCGGTGCAGATCTTTTTATAATTCGACGAGAACTCGCCGCAAGTGCTCAGACCATCTCGTGATGACGGTGGTAAGCCCCAGTTGATAGGATCTTCTACACCCCACTTCTCGAAATTGATCAAGTCTCCCTGCGCCCCTGTAGAAAGTCAATTCCGTACCTTTGAGTGTTTGGCAGCTGTGCCACGGTAGGCCGGGTAACGCACATTCACGAGGTATGCCACTTAGCTGGCTGGCTAGACTTCGCAATGTGATGTCCTTCCACGGCAAGGTACCATTATGGTCCTCCTTCAGCTCCACTATGTACTTATCAATTGGGTCATCCAGACTCAGGTTGCCCGTTTTTTCTTGATGTAAGACTCCAAGTACGGTGAACGTCTTGGTGATGCTTGCGATTCGATACAGCGCGTCACCGTTGACTTCAGGTATGTCTGGGCGAGAAATATTTCGTTCGTGAGCTGTGTGGTGCTTTGACCATAGAGTCTGGTCTGACGACGTAACTTCTATGGAAAACGATGTCGCTGCAAACTCGGGGGTAGCGACAGCGGACGTGATGGCTGTGTTGAGCCTGGCAAACGCATCTGTGAGGAGCGCGTCACCAGCATCGTACTCTGGCAATGGATGTGCGAGAGTAGGTTCATAGCATTTGGCACTGACAATCGCAGCCACTACAGAAGTGAAAAGAAGTCTGAACATGGTATTCGCAGCGTGATGGTGCACGCAACATGGAGGTAAGCAGATGAGCGTTGCAAGGTCAGAATAGAAGGATAAGCACAAACCAGGCAGCAACGATCGTGTTCAGCCGGGCCTTGGCGCTTCGCCGGATGTGGACATGTTCATCAAATATGAGTGCTGGCACAGGATGATGGCCTTGGGAACTGTAGCCTGTATCACAAAGCCGCTTGGGTAAAGGAGGTTCTGTGATAATACAGTTGATGCTCAGTCATCAATGAAGCATGAGAGTTAGTATTCAACAAGAGCACCTCTTCGAAGTGACGTCATGGCTGATGGTTTGGTCAGAAGCCTCCCCTTCATGATTACTGTTTCCTCACATCGCCAGCAGCAACATCCATGAAACATAGCTCGGAGACTTTCTACAATCACCTCATCGACATCGGACCTAGGTAGGCAATGCAACCGCTTGGTGAGGGCGCCGTCACACCATGCCAAGACCGCCACCCCGCACGTTGCATAGGCGGGGAAGCCTTGTCGCATCCACCTTTTCCCTTCCAGGGCCTTGTGCAACTCGGCAAATACATCAGCGGGCGTCGGGCAAATTATCACTCGGGTGCTCATGATACTGGAGTTCTTCCGGTTGAAGCTCTGCTCGACGAGATTGTCCCGAACACATGCCGGTGCGCTGATCAGAGCGTGTTTGAGGTAACGCAGCCGGCAACAAATTTCGGGTATTCGATGCAATCAGGTTTGATACCTGCTAGGTACTTCTTGAAAAGACAGTGTCCTCCCCAATTCTTGAAGCCACAGCATTGTCAGGCTTCACCATGTCGGTCATCGCTCGCTGTGGATCAATTTTGCTGGGACTGCTCATGTTCTCGACTGTCAACCCGTCCGAAGCTGTAGGCACAAGAACGTCTAGCACAGCGAACGGACTAAGAGAACGCGTTAGTCTCAACGCCGACTGGCGCTTCCAACGTTTTGTTGAGAACCCGGATGGCCTTTCGTACGAAACACTCAAGCCATGGATCCTTCCTGCAGCGAACGACTTTCTGAAGGGATCAAAGTACGAACGGCCCTCCGAAGCAGGCCCAGGAATCAATGTTACGTACGTCCAACCAGCCTTCGATGACGGTGCCTGGGAAGCAGTCAACGTGCCCCACGATTGGGCCGCTGGTGGGAATTTTGACTTCTCGCCTGAGGTCGAAGGTGGCACGGGACGCTTACCAATTAATGGTATTGGATGGTATCGTCGGTCGCTCGCGTTGGATGCCGCCACCATTGAGTCCGGAAAGTCTATATTCCTGGATATCGACGGAGCAATGGCATATGCAGCAGTTTGGCTCAATGGCCAATTAGTTGGTGGCTGGCCATTCGGCTACAACTCATTCCGTCTCGATCTCACTCCATACGCACAGAAGGGTGACAACCTGCTAGCAATCAGAGTCGACAATGCGCCAGATTCTTCCAGATGGTATCCGGGTGCCGGAATCTATCGCAACACATGGTTGGTCACAGTTAGCCCTGTACACGTGGCGCAGTATGGCACATACCTCACCACGCCGAAAATCTCTACCGAGCAGGCTACGATCGACCTCAAAATTGAGGTGGAGAACAAAGGAAACACAAGTCAGACTGTGCAAGTCGCCACTGAGGTTTTTGAGCTTGACGCTTCGTCCAGAAAAGCCTTAGGTAACGCAGTGGCCAAGATTTCATCAACAACAATCAGCGTATCCGGTGGAGCGAAACAATCTATCAATGGCTCCACTACTGTTGCTAACCCCAAGCTATGGGGACCTGTACCGAAACAAACGCCGAACGAGTACATTGCCATCACCACAGTATCCAGCAATGGCACTACAATTGACGTTTACGAGACTCTGTTCGGCATTCGTTCCATAGCCTATGATCCCAATCAAGGCATTTTGATCAACGGTTTACACGTCCCGGTGTACGGAACTTGCAACCATCACGACCTCGGGTCCTTGGGTGCGGCGTTCAACTACCGTGCTGCCGAGCGCCAGATTGAAATCCTGCAAGAAATGGGCAACACAGCGTTGCGGACTTCCCACAACCCACCTGCCCCCGAATTCTTGGATATTGCTGATCGGCTGGGTCTCATGGTCATGGATGAGCTTTTTGACACCTGGAACTACGCGAAAGTCGAAAATGATTTCCATCTTATCTTCCCTGAGTGGCACGAGCCTGATCTGCGTTCGTTCGTCCGTCGCGATCGTAATCACCCATCTATCATCTCATGGAGTATCGGCAACGAGCTTCCTGAGCAGTCAAACTCCACTGGTACCGCTACTGCCAAGACACTGCAAGATATTGTGCACGAGGAAGACCCCACAAAGCAAGTGACTGTTGGAATGAACAACGCAAGCCCAAACACGGGTCTGGCTGCGGAGATCGACATCATTGGACTCAATTACCAGGGAGAGGGCAAGGGAAATGCTAACTCGGGCTCGTTTGCGAGCTTCCACAGCAAATTTCCCGATAAGATGATCTGGAGTACCGAGTCCGCATCCACGGTCAGTTCGCGTGGCATATACCTGTTCCCCGTCACACCAAACAAGAGCGCGATTGTCGGTGGTAAGCCTGGCGAAGGTGGCGATCCAATCAACAACCACGTGTCTGCGTATGAGCTTTATGCGCCGGAGGTACGTGTTGTTTCATTCTTCTCTTCCTCGATCTACGTACTAACAGTTCCTGGTAGTGGGCTGCATCACCTGACAAGGTCTTCGAACAGCAAGATCGCCATCCATACGTTGCTGGCGAATTCGTCTGGACCGGGTTTGACTATATTGGCGAGCCGACTCCCTACGACAACTCCAGTCGCAGCTCTTACTTCGGCATCATTGGTGAGTCTGAGTGTAAAAAGGAACTTTTAACTTATCTGTTAACAAAGTGAACAGATCTTGCTGGCTTCAAAAAGGACCGCTTCTATCTATATCAAGCCCGCTGGCGCCCAGATTATCCTCAGGCACACATACTTCCTCACTGGACCTGGCCTGAGCGCGAGGGCCTAGTGACGCCTGTGCATGTCTTCACATCGGGTGACGAGGCGGAGCTTTTCATTAACGGCAAGTCTGCTGGTCGCCAGAAGCGCGGACAGTATGACTACCGACTCCGCTGGGACAATGTGACTTACACACCAGGGGAGATCAGCGTAAAGGCGTGGAAGAATGGCGAGGAATGGGCCACGGCTTCTCACCGCACAGTTGGTGCCGCTGCATTGCTCAACGCGACAGCCGACCGCACCGTCATTGAGGGTGATGGCAAGGACTTGTCGTTTATCAGTGTTGCAGTTGTTGACGAGAACGGTGATACTGTTCCTCAAGCTGACAACGAGATCACTTTCTCGGTCGCATCCGGGCCGGGTGAGATCGTCACAACGGATAACGGCGACCCGAGAGACGGTACGCCGTTCCCGTCTACATCTCGCAAGGCGTTCAGTGGTCTTGCTCTTGCGATCGTAAGAGCCAAACAGGGATCGAGTGGAGAGATTGTTATTGAGGCCACTTCAAAAGGTCTCACCGCTGGTCGAGTGATACTCACAGCTGCTTAGGACACATTGCATCTCCCTGAGGTTTATGTAGCCGTTGTGTTAGCAAGAATTAGTTAGTACACGATTTAAGTGCAAACAAGCCATGCAAAGGTATACGATGTTTGTTGACGTGGAGTTCATACTCTTACCTAAGCCGAAGCTAAAACCCCGCATCTAGCTAGCTCTATGTGGGCTTTAGTGATTACTACACCGTTTTAGTAGACCAGTTTTCAAGCACGCAAGCCCTCAAGCTTTGCCGACATGCCTTAGCGCGATCAAGAACTTACAATTCAACTCACGCGCGAAATTTCTCATCCTTCTCATCCCGCTTCCTGTCATGGCCCACTCCCTCACTGTCGGCAATGCGCTCGATGCTATCGGCAACACTCCATGTGTACAGCTGAAACGCGTTGTACCGCCTGGATACGCTCGGGTCTTTGTCAAACTTGAATCGTTGAATCCAACCGGGTCGTACAAGGATCGGATGGCGAAATCCCTGATTGAAGAGGCGGAAAGCAGAGGGGACCTGCGGCCCGGTATGACTGTCGTAGAGGCTACCGGAGGCAGCACTGGCTCATCGCTTGCTTTTGTTTGCGCTGTGAAGGGCTACAAATTCCATGTGGTATCTTCGAACGCCTACGCTGAGGATAAGCTGCGGACGATGGCAACATTTGGCGCTACTGTAGAACTCGTACACAGCCCTTCTGGTGCTATCACGGCGGATTTAGTCCCGGCGATGATACAGCGTGCGAAGGAAATCTCCCAGGGCGATGCACACTACAATACCGATCAATTCGTTAATGCCGATGCTTTCGCTGGCTACGAAGCACTCGGACTCGAGCTACTTGATCAAATTCCCCACGGCATTGACGGTTTCTGCAGCGCAGTCGGCACAGGAGGAATGGCTATGGGTGTGTCCAAGGTATTGAAGGAACGGTCGCCGGAGACCCATGTCCAAATCCTCGAACCAGCATCTGCTCCGTTCCTTACTACGGGTCAAGGCGGCTCACATCGTGTAGAGGGCGTTGGAATTGGATACAGGCCACCACTTCTCAATAAAGATTTGTACGACGAAGTACGCGCAATATCCGAGGAAGAAGGTCGTGCGATGTGTCTTCGCCTTGCGCGAGAGGAAGGCATCCTTGCGGGTACCTCTACTGGTCTTAATGTGATAGCTGCTATTGCCCTTGCAAAGCAGCTGGGTCCAGACAAGACTGTAGTCACTGTTGCTTGCGATAGTGGTCTTAAGTACATGCACAGCAATCTTTACAGCTCGCAATAGACACATCCAAAACTACATCAGGACAGTGATCATTATTGGCCCTGAGGCTGCATACCTAGTTACTCGGTCTTGGTGGATGGATACTGCGGGATAGAGTGGCGCCATCCCCGTGCCGTGCCGCGCCGTACCCCGGTCTTGCTGTTTCACTAGCCAGAGTGATGAACCACTTTGCCGGGTCACTGTTCCGCTCGCTAGGTTGTTCTTGTCGCGAACCCCTGATTACATGCCCGTAAGCGAAGACGAGTATTGTGCTAACGGCTGACTGATGTCATGCGGGAACACCCTGGCTTCAGAATGGTATGTTTTCGTTTGCATAACGAGCATTGAGGTATTAGGTGTAATGTTCGTGCAAAGCATATGGCTGTCGAAGTCCTGGTGTGGCCTGCGATTGGTTTCGGTGATACCGACTGTGCCTCTTCCTTCGTCCACTGGATCTAATGCAGGTGCTAATTGTGGCACAGTCACCGCAATCAGATTCCTCACGGTTGGGCAGAAGGCATGTAAAAGTGGAGTAACTCAGCAAGGAGGACGTAGCGTTGACTGCCAGCACCCACATTTACTGCTTCTCACCACGTCGTCGAGACACCAAGGGATATATAGGTAGCTGTCTGTCCAGCAGAGTAGGTCTTTTGAGAAGATTAGCCCAAGCCTTCTTACGCGATGGAGAAACTATACCGCGGCCATCCGGGAGTATTCATGGTCGTTGAGGGTATTGAAGGACTTTGCTAGTCCATTTGACAACGAGTTGAGCAAAAGGCCGAATTGAATAACGTTGACGATCTGGTCTGGTGAGTCTGACGAAAATGAAATCCACATACAGCGCAAAGAAGCAACAGTATCTGCGCGACCAGCATCGCCCCGTCATCCAACCCCAGTATGTGCCATTTCACGATCAATCGGGTGGCAAAGGCAAGACTGGTATATATGAAGCTCAGAAACGTGACAATGTACAATATGCCACTGCGATCGTCAGGTGTGACACTGGCCCAACGATGACCCGTGTTGAGCGAATCAGACATCACGTAGAAAGTAAGACGCTGCTTTGAGGAGATGCCGTAAAAGCATCAAACGGAACTTCAGAGCTCCTCATAAATCTGTCTGCGCCGCCGAAGTTATCGTCAGACGATATTAAGCGTTGATCTGTTGACTCCTTAACCGGAGATTCTTGTCATCCAGATCTTGGTCGTACGTACAGACCGAAGCCTGATTGGGGTGCAATGCTGTTGGTAGCGACGTGGTTGAGATAAGAAGGAAGCAGCTGATATCGGCTAAAATACCGTGCCGTGATGCTACCGTGTCCGTGCGCGTGATGCGCGGATTCGCGTGATACGCACCCAACCACTTTTCCAGCTATAGATAATTAAGGCTATAGAGCCACCTACAATAGCTATTATTACAAGATCTTATAGTATAGTACTAATTAATTGCTTATAAAAAAGATATACTACTTAAATTTTACTAGTAGTTCAATATTACAGCTACGTAATATAGTTTTAGTTAGAGGAGCTAGAGGTAGTAATAGAGAATAACTATTACTAACACTACTAGTATAACTACATTCTTAACACTTTTTTAGCTAGGTTGCTTCTAAGGCTTTCCTCTTACCCTTTTAGAATAATTATATAGCTTTTATAGTATTTTTCTTCTATTATTAACGCTGCTTTTTAGCCTACTATTTAGCTTTCTAAATTGCTATATTAGCCTTCTTCTTCTTATACACCTCTTTAGCTATCTTCTTTACTACACACTTCTTCTTCTTCTTCTTCTTCTTCTTCTTCTTCTTCTTCTTCTTCTTCTTCTTCTTCTTAACTAGCTTCTTGTCACAAGTATTCTCCCCACGCCGGGAGATACCTCGGCCAGGTCCCGGGCCAAGCCCGGAGACCCACCGGCCACACGCGTATATAATATTCACGTGCCTTGAGACTCACCTATCAAGGATTCGTCTCATCTCTCAAAAATACCACCTATTATTCGTCCCATCTCGCTCTGCTCAATTGCCTGCCTACAGTGACCTCACACTTCTTAGCAGCTGCAACTTTCTTATTAGTTACTTTTCTAAGTACCTTCTTCTTCTTCTCTTACTTCCTAACTCTTTTATAGAAGTGTACTTTCTTAATTTTTAAAAGAGACTAGATTACTTCACTACTATAGTACTTCTTCTATTACTATAAATCTAAGGCTTTATTCTTTTTCTTATACTTCTTCTACTTCTTAAGAGTACTCTTAAGGCTATCTATCTTAATTTTAGTAGTAAGGCTTTAACTAAGATATAGTAGATAGATTATCTTATCTTTTTAGCCTTATTACTCTTCTTATCTTTAGTAATTCTCTATAACAATATCTCTATTTTAAGCTAATCTTTGTTACTAAAAATAGAGAATAAGATATTATGTAAATCTAAGATCTCTAGTGTTTTAATAAAGTAATTAAGAATAATATTAGGTTTAAATAGATAGATCTCTATTATATTAAAAGACTTAACTATTAGCTCTTTAGTAAAGCTAGACACCTATACCTTCTAGAATAGACTAAAGAAGTCTAATCTAGTAAAAGGTATATTATTTTAAGCCTTATAGATATATATTATAACTACTTTTAAGTATGCTATTAATAGAGGTTTAAATAGTACTATATTAAGTAGCTAAAGGCTCTAGGTTAAGTAAAGAGAAAGCACAGCTAGAAGAATCTTATAGTAGTTATAATAGTTAATAAAGTTTATTATTACGTAGAATCTATAGCTATCTAGTATTAATAATCTCTACTTTCTCTAAGCCTTTTTCTTAGTATAGCAATTAAACACCTATTTAAGCTACGTAAGACCTATATTAGTATTTAACTAACTTAATACTAATACTATTACTATTACTAAGTGTACCTCTAGCTTAATTTTAGTAACCTAGTCTAATTTAATCTCTTCTTTCTTAGATATATAGATAAGCCTAGGCAGTAGTACTAATCTATTAGTACATATATACGCTATAAGAGTCTACTAATCTCTATTACTATCTTAGATTAATACTTTAACCTTGCTCTTTATCTATATATACTTACTAAACACATGTTTTATTCTACCTATTATCCTAATTATAAAGCTCTTCTTATCTATATTATATATATAACATAGCTTAATTAAGTATTTAGTAATCTTAAGCTATAGTAGATTAAAATAGAGCTTATATTTATTATAGGAATTAGTGTTATAACGCTAGCAATCTATTCTAGTAGAGTAATATAAAATACAATAGATAGAGTGTTAGTTAATAAAGCGCGTAACCTAGCTCTTAGAGACTAGTGTTTAGGCTATTAGCAATACAAAATTCTATATTATCTCTTATATAGAAGGTAAGTAACAGCTAGTAAGTAATTCTATATACTTTACAAGCTCTATCTTCTAGTATAGCGTTAATTATTACTAGTTAATATTCTTAGTAGTAGTTAACGTAGTATTTGCCTTATACTAACGCGTTAATATTAATTGCATAACACTATACTTTTTTACAATTACTAAATAGCTAAATTATTGCCTAGGTTTAAGAGCATCTAGCTCTGCAAGGGCAGCGTTTATTAACATCGTGGCGTTAAGTTATGTGGGGGTGAAGTTGAGTGCAATATGATGGGGGTGCGCATCACGCGAATCCGCGCATCACGCGCACGGACACGGTAACCCTTTGCGGTACCTACCTACGGCCCCACCGGGTACTTCTCGCTTGCCGTTTCCTTGCAACATCCCGAGGGCAGCGTGCCACTTTTTCATAACATTCAGCGTCGTTTACCCTCCTTCATATTCTATTGACGGGTCGGACATGCCGCTGTCTTGTACATCGATCCCGACCTGCGGCGCGGTGCTCTCCCGCTAACTGGGCCAGGCAGACGGTCAGTCGAACACGGGCGATCTGTTTTCTTGTTGCTTTAAAAGACACACCTTACCTATAGAATACTCGGGGCTCGCGTTTTACCTTGCGTGCAGGAATTCAGGATCTAGCGTGAGTCGTTGAGGTCCGAACGTCCATGCCTTTGCCTCACCAAGCGACTACGCCGTAAGTGTGCTTAAGAATCACGGAACAACAGTGTCTGTTCCAGTCTCTTCCGTTGTCTCTCGCGATACCAGCATTTATTACCGCTCCTCATTGCGATACACTTCATCTCACACACAGGCTTCCTGGCTATCTGTTATTTTACACTTATTGCACCATGACAGACTCCAAGTCTCTGTTCGCAGCTGGAGCTAACCAGCTTCTCGATGGTAAATTGCCACAAAATAACCCAGAATCAACAGGCACAGTCGGTGACCAGCGAGACATGTGTCGTATGGGAAAACGACAAGAACTCCGACGGACTTTTGGTTTTGTATCAATTCTTGGTTACTCCATGATTTTGATGGCAACATGGGAGAACACATTAACGTGAGTATGGAACGAACAGCTGTAGAGCAGCAGCAGCGGCGCCATGGCTGACTTCCGGATAGGACACTTATCATCCCGCTGACGAATGGTGGCACTGGCGGAGCTATTGTCATGTTTCTCGTGACTGCAGTAGGAATGGGCCTTGCGATGGTCTCAATGGCTGAAATGGCCTCGATGCAAGTAGTGAGGTAATTTCAATCATAGAATTGTGACTGATACCCTATAGGGCACCCACCTCAGGCGGTCAGTACCATTGGGTCAGCGAGTTTGCTCCTCCAAAGCATCAGCAATTCATCAGCTACATCGTCGGTTGGCTTTGTGTGTTGGGTTGGCAAACAGCGATCACCTCCCTCGCCTTTCTTTCCGGCGGTCAGATCCAAGGTCTCGTTATACTGAACAACCCAAACTACGTCCCGGAGCGATGGCACGGCACGCTGCTCATCATCGCCGTCGCCACCTTCTCTATCATCTTCAACACGCTGCTAGCCCGCAAGCTGCCATTGATAGAAGGAGTTGTCTTAGTCTTACATATCTTTGGTTTCTTTGCAGTACTTGTCACTATGTGGGTCCTTGCACCACGTAGCCCAGCTAAAGAGGTCTTTAATGGGTTTCAGGACAATGCCGTATGGGGTAGCGTGGGCCTATCAGTCTTATTAGGTCAACTCGCTCCTATCTTCAGCTTGCTTGGTAGTGATGCAGCAACTCACATGAGTGAAGAGCTGCAAGATGCCTCGTATACTCTTCCTCGCGCCATGATTTGGACAGGGGTGGTGAACAGTGCTCTGGGGTTTGTCATGTTGGTCACATTTTCCATATGCTTGGGGTACGCTACTTAACTTAATTGCAAAATGCTTGCACTGACTGTCTTTGTAGGGATGTCCAAAGCGTAATAACGACACCCACGGGGCAACCGCACATCCAGATCTTGTACAACGCGACGCGTTCGATTGCCGGAACCACAGTCCTCTCTTCCATCATAGTCATCATGGCTATCTTCGGCTGTGTCAACATGGTGGCCACGTGCTCGCGTCAACTCTACGCGTTCGCTCGAGACGATGGTGTGCCATTCAGCGCGTTCTTGTGTTACGTTCGACCTGATTGGAACATACCTCTCAACAGCGTTATCGTCTCTCTCTCTATCACTGTTGCCCTATCTTTGATCAATATTGGCAGTACCGTGGCTTTCAATTCTGTTGCATCACTGGGAACATGTGCTATTCTCTCATCTTATGCCATCAGCATCTCATGCATGTTCCTCAAAAGATGGCGCAAAGAACCTCTCTTGCCCTCAAAATTTTCACTTGGTGGTTTCGGTATCTGGGTAAACGGCATATCAGTTGTGTACTTATGCGTGGCAATCACGTTTGCGTTTTTTCCTACGGTCCCACACCCAGCACCGGACCTAATGAACTGGAACATTCTTATCTACGGTGTTGTCGTAATATTTTCCCTTGGCTACTTTTTCATAAAAGGACGCAAACAATACGTCGGACCTGTTCAATACTTGAACAAAGACGCATGAAGGCGGATTTTAGGAGACCAAATGTAGTGCAAATTTGGAAGTCGTCGTTCGTGATAACTACAGCCTCGAGGATGAATGTCCATAATCCATACAAGGCCTTGGATGCAGTCGTTGGTGGACGACATTTAGAGAGCTATATCTTCCTGGAAAATGCTTTCGCTATCGTTGTCAGCGGTGCCAGCACGCGAGTTCGTCCAGCGCACGCTGTATAGTTGAACGCTGCTTCCATGCTGCATATACGCCAAATAAGTACAGTGCATGCGTTGTCGAAGTTAACTAACCAAATCGAGATCCACTGATCAGTACGAGGAAAATCGGAGTTGTTCAACGAAAAGTGTTCGCATGGTTTCGCCACAGCATGCAAAAGTCGAGTCAGACAACCTTTCCTAGAGCAGGTTATTTGATTCATATAGTTTGTGTACCAAGAGCCTTCCTTGAGTATGAATCATGCAATCAACTTCCTGTCCGAGGTAGCCGAGTTTGGACGTATAGAAGCAACGCGTTTTGTCTTTGACTTTTAAGCATCGCAACATCTGTGGGTGTTCTCTAGGAAGAGGGTGAGGCCTTCTCATCCATTCACCAATTGGCAAGTAACTATAAGGCCACATACCCCGAGCAAAGAGATTTTTGAATTTCTCGCAGAGAAACGAAAATATTACGGTATCAACAAGGCATTTGGCGTAAAAGACTACACATCGTTTCTAGTTTACTGCGCAAAAAAGGCATGGGTCGATACGACGACATACTACCTTGCCCTCGGAGCGGCTGGGGATGGCCTGGGCTCATGTTCTCACGATGAAGAGCAACGACCGCTTCTTGTCGCATGCAGAAATGGGCACGGGGAAGTTGTGAGGGTGTTGTTGGCCCGTGGTGCGGATATCCGACAACCAGCCTTAGAGATAGCAGTACGGTGCGGACAATCTGCCATTGTATTTCTGCTCCTAGAACACGGTGCGGAAACAGGAAGAGCGCTAGCTGAAGCTGTCAGAAAGGGCTACAGAACAATCGTTCATGCTCTATCCAGGTATGATATCAATGCTGATTTGGAGTTGCAAGGCCTTCTTGTGCACGCTGTCGAGCTAGAAGACAGCACGATGTTCCAGCTTCTAGTAGAGAGCAGCGGCGGATTGGTTGATGTAACTACTCGCACTGCGTGTGACAAAGCAGCCAGGGACAACAGTCTTGAGTCAACGATGCTCCAGCATTTGTCTGTCTCGGGCCGGTACATAAAATGGGATACTTGTAAGGAACCGTGATTTATCATGTACTTCTCCCAGCGCTCTTCCGTATCAGTCTCTTTCGGATATATGCGCCCGACCTGTAACATCATTTTTGTCAAAAACATATGCATATAAAGATACCTTTAACTACATTTCAACGTACTGTTGTCGTCCAACATGTGCATCGATCATCGAACCAACCACTGGAGTCACGCCTAGTCTCTTCTCTACACAGCGCAGTCAAGCGTGCGCGATTTATGTTAGTCGAGCACGGTTCTCACAACTAACGGAGAAGCACAAATTCGATGAAGTGATGAAGTGCTTTACGCCCATGCACTTGTAGAGGTTGCCTCGAGGTCCAAAGTTGGGACCATGGAATCTTAGGGCCATAGCATGCACAGCTGTGCACACGCATGGACGATGTATATGTGGTGAGCCGGAACTGTGAAGTTGCAATGGCCAAGCTTGCACTGGAATGTTGCCAGTCAAGATTATCTTCTTGTCTTCCCTGGGCGAACTTGCTGCGGCCGAGACAAATGCAGTACACTGAATCTTTCGGGCAACTTTGGTTACCTCTAGAGACGCAATGCTGGAATTTATCCGTAGCAGTATTGCAATCAAGGTAGTGTTGATAGCTCCGTCAGCCTTTGTTCAGGAATCGCGTGCACACATGGATCTCAAATTTGCAGCGGGGCAATTGCCAAATTCAGTGTAGTCACCGCCCCCAAACGCTAACCCAGTCCGTATTCACCGTGGAGATAGGCAGACATATTCCCGCGCCTGCATTAGCTCCCCTTAAGTCATTTTCTACCGTGTGTCCGCGGTCTCCTAATTTGCTCCTGCGGCGACAGACAATGGTTCTCCAGGCGTATTCAGACTGACCATGTTGTAGTTTGTACTGCCGTCCGGTCTTATACTTGTGTCCAGCTCTTCATCTACCATATCAAGACAGCTCATCTAACACCGCCAAATAAGTGTTCACACTGTACAGCTCACTCCCACGACCTAATGGTAGACTTGTCCCAGTGTATCTGCGCGATAGACCCAGTACTAACGATCATCCGAGCAGATCTCGCGATATCCATATGATATACACCAGACGTACACCACATGGCCACGTTCCACCCCTTTCCCAGGTTACCAGGTCAGCTTCGTGCTCAGATTTGGGAAGCGACCGTCAGACCTCGCGTCACCGATGTTCGAGCCGACGAGGTAACCGGCCGGAACGGTCCTGCGGTCCGCAGTTTGATTTCATCTACGCCGGTGCCAGCACCGCTCCACACTTGTCGAGAGGCCCAAAATCGAACTTTTTACCAGAAGGTCTGTACCGAGTTGGCTAATTCGAACGGGGTTACATCTGGCTGAACTTGGGCATTGACATTGTTTCCATTGGCACAATACCGGCCCGTTACTACAAATCTGTGATGCCTCTAATATAGCGACTCAAACTCGAACGCAAGTACACTGAGCACTTGTCTTATAGCGATGTTGGCAATCTCTCTGGTTTTGTCAATGTCAAAGAGAATGATATGCTCGTTGTGTTTATGTGAAAAAATAGGTCGGCGACACTTGGAAATGATATCACGGATGTTTCTATAGGCGTAGTCGAAAGGTAAGGCTCATCTTTCGAGCTCAGGACTTCGAGCTAAGCGGGACTTAGTTGTTATTATTTTCAACTGCGTATCACATGAGCGGTAACCTGTTCTGACATGCCAGCGAGTGCGGAGCCAGCCTTGGCAATTGTTTGCATATTCGTGGTCTCTGCCTTGCATGTGTAACGTGTACCTAACCCGTGACAAGTCCTGTGGCAACATCGAACAGCACAGAAAAGTGTACCAAAATAGACAAGTCTGAAAAACTTGATACAGTAGATAAGACTCCGCTTTGGCTGCATATGCGAAGAGAAGATCGCTAGTCTCAAGAATATCATAGCGTAGGAGTTGCGCGCATTTCTTAGGATTGGAATGCTTAGCAGCCCCTGATGCGCACAGCGTCACGACACCCGTTTTCGTAACACAACGCCCCTTCCATAACATAAATCCTCTTCATATCCACGCTTTCGGTTTATCTGCAAGAAATTTAAGATCCTATTATCTACGCGCGCATATCAATTGCAAACTCTCGGTACTTTGTCAAGTCACCAGATGGTCTCTTCGTCCTTCATCGTCACAGCCATTGGCTGTCTGGGACTTATCCATACAGCAACAGCAGGGCCAGCTGCCCACGGAGTGTGTCAGGCAGGTTGTTCGGCGGTTGTTATGGCCTGTTATGCCGCAGGTGGCTCTACCTGGGGAGCCACTCTTGGTGCTTCTGCTCCTGCTACCATTGTTGGTTGCAACACCGCTTTTGGCACGTGTCAGGCTGCATGTGCCGCTATACTCTTGGCCCCAACACCATAGACGGTATGATTCCATATCAATGATATCGTTTGTACACTGACTTACTCAGAATTTTGAAACCGGAATTGCTCCAAGGTTGTGACGAACTGGCAACGAGCTCTCAACCATTTGCAAGGGAATGTGCCGAAATACGGGCGCCATGTTCGTGCATGAGGCATCGCCATCAGTAGGTTCAAATCATAGGAGAATAAATGCCAGACGAATCCTCGCAGGTTCAGCCTTGCTGTTGGGTCACGCACTGTTGGCACATGTCAGCTGACGTGATGCGGTCTACCTAACAGCACCGATGCTAGATAGGGCAGATAATCGTTAACGTTCTGCTCGAAGGCATCAGCGGCTCTATACTAATATCTCACATATCGTCCTAATAAGAACTCAGATGGGTATATGACGAGAAAATTCACAATCTGAGGCACAGCCCCAAGAGCAAATTCATCAGACACAAGCGAGGAATAGAATAGGACTTGTGAAATTTCACAGATTGTCTAAGAGCCAGAGAACGCATTGGTGAATTGTTCTACGAGTTGCCCAGGAACGTATTCTTGTCGTGGGCCCCACTACAGCATTCATAAGCTCTCTCAAACGAATCTGACTTCATCCTCGTTTTCGCTGATTAGCTTATCATTGAACAAGTCATAAATATATTACATCAACTCATCAATATATTACACCAACTCATCAATATATTATTACTATCTAAGAACAAACAAGCATTTACAGATTTGTCATAGTGGAACACTGTCTTATAAGACCTGTTTTCTCTGCGTACCTCGCTACTCCGCTATAGGACAATGGTCATAGTTTCCAGCGACGTTGTTGCCCCACCACCGGGGAAAGGGGACCGCACGGCCACCAGCACCAAAGACAGCAAAAGACAAGATAAACAAACATGTAAGACTCGCCCCATCGAATGCGCCAGCGATGAGGTACGAGTAGTCCTTGAAGATGCGCGGGCGGTAGTTGCGAAGGTAGAACTGCGTGTAGAACCCCACGATGGTCCAGCTGAGCAGTACGCAGGTCTGAGATTGATTGTACGGGATATAGCCGGCATACTGAATGAACTGCGGAAAGTTGATCTCATCGACAGAGAAGTTCCCAATCTTGGGAACAAACTGCAAAAATATCAATGGACTGAAGTGTGAGACCATGCGTATGTGCTGTGCTTACCTGAGCGAAGATGCGGTGCGCAGCTACGATAGCCGCGCCGATCAAAAGACCAAATGGTACAATGGAGTAAATCTGTCCCTGCTTGTATATATAGGCTGCGAGGGCCCAGGTAGACGCATTAGTGTTGTATGATTGAATCGTTGCGCCGCTCCATGACGAGTCTCCGTTGGTGTCGGCAAGCAGCTCCTTGTTACCTGCAACAATAGAAATCATCACGGCATAATTGATGAATCCACCAAGCACAGTACCGTAGATTTGCGTCAAAAACATAACGCGAGGAGGAATCTTGACTATATGGCTGCATTAGTGTATGAACCTTAATGATGAATGACTTGAACATACAATATTCCCCAAGCTTAAGATCCATGCTGAGCTGAAGTGAGCTGCTGATAACGTTGTGTGACCATGCAGCAAAGTACATGTTGCCGATCGGACGCCCAGGCAGCATTAGGCCGGCTATGACTTTAGATAAGTTGTTTGTCGCGATACCGTTACCGTAGCGAGAATAGAGTATTATGCTCTGAGGATCGTATAAGCAATGGAACGCTGGAATTTAATCGGGTAAAGACTTACGAAGGGTGAAATGATAGTTCCCAGTAATAGTGCGACAATATAACCCCAGACGGGAAGAGTGACGTTCTCCTTGATAACAACTATGAGGCCAAGTATGAAGCTGACAATAAGTACAATCATGTACCACCACCAAGGCGCTTCCTTGTAACGTTTGTGCATTCGAACGTGATGTGGGTCGTTGAATTCTCCTGCTTTGGCTAATTCAAAAGCTTTGACTATGTCGCCACTCCAGAAGAGAACGATGTGAGCGATCAGCGCTCCAATCTATGAGAATTTAGCGTGCCATTATACATGCAAGTGGCTCACAACTTACCGCAGCATTGGCCATGAACATAGCATATGCAAATGTCCCTGTGAGTCTCGGCAGACCATACTTGGCCAAAGCGCTCTTGTCCAAGACCCCATTGACGAAAACTTCCGTGCTGGGATATTTACCACCCTCTCGTGTCAATAAACGCGTCGACATGAACGGAAGAGTTTTCGAGTCCCAAGCATTACCATAATAGATAGCAAGCATTACGATGAAGCACACGAACAAGCCCGCAGTCTGGTGCAGCTGAAGTTTAAGCGGAAGGGATGACTGGAATGATGTGATCTTTTAGACGGGTTGTGGTTAGCAGAACTCCGTATGTTGAAGTGTCGACTTACATATTGCCAATCAAACGACAAAGTGAAGAGACCCAATCCCTCGTTGTTGGTAGCGCCACCGAAAAGGTTCGTAAGCGTCGCTGCCTTGGCTCCGGTTGCGTTCATAGCAGCCAAGCAAGGGATCGAGACCGAGTTCAGCCATGGAAATATGTACGCTGGAAAAAATTCGTAGGCGAACATGCAAGAGAAAGCAACCCAGAACCATCTCATCGGCTTTGAATCCTTTACAGATTGCCAGTGAAGACCTTGAATTACCTTTACAGTCGGAAGGCTGCTCCAGTAGACTGCGTCGACGTGCCAAACACAAATAGGACGCAAGATACTACAGATACCGTAGCCAAACAAGCCAATAGATAGAGTACTGAAGATGACAGTAATCGGACTCAGAGGCAAGCTGTAGAAGATTTCCTGGGCCGCGAAGACCTGGCTACTGGGGGCAGCGATGGACGCCGAAGTAGCCGTGATAGCTGTGATGGCATGCTCCTTCAGGTTCCAGTGCCCATGATTGAAAAAAGAGATTTTCCGGATGTACAGCGGAGTCTTGCCAACGCCGCCCGCAGCTCTCCAACGAGCCTCGAACTTCTCCCCACGGGGCAGTATCTTGGCCCATGCGTTGCCAAGGAAGTAGGCCATAAGGACGATGAAGGTTCCTTGGATTGTAACGAGAGTTGGTTTGAACTGTCGCAGATGTTAGCAACTTCGAACACGTGACAGTGCGAGGTGAGCATACCTGGTAGATTTGGTAGACGACAGACTGGAATGCAGATAAAATTGTGGCCAAGAAGATGCTCCGAAAGGTTAAGGCGGACTCTTCGTCGTCTCGCAAAGGTAGTAAGTGAGCAGCGGCATCAGCTCCAGTGATGATGACATGGTCATCGTTGTCGACTTCGTCGTCCTCGTCTGAAGGCAAAGCTGCCTTGATTTCGGATTCCAGAACGCCTTTCTTCTCAAGCTCTCCATCACTGCCAGCGAGACGATACTTCTCGTTAATGAAACCGTTGATCGCTTCGTGGCTTGGAAGAACGATAGTTTTCCCCTTGATGCCGGGTGCACCAAGGATGAGACCATCACCCACGAGATTTGCTGCCATTGTAAGAGCAGTCAAGTTCTATCGTCGCGTCTTCAATTGTCGAAAGCTAAGAGATACGCTGTATATAATCTCGGCGAAACCCGACATGAGCACGCGATAGATGGATACGATAGCGAGATGCGGCGAGGTCGCACGTGGCTACCGATAACACAGTGACCTTGCATTCGCGCGGCGGAAGGTTGGTACTGCCTAAATGCAAAAAGGAAGGTGGTTTTCAGGGCAATGTCGTTGGCATTGGTACAAGCGTCTTGAAGTACGCGCCACTACACGGTAGGGTAGGGTCGAAATTGTCTCGGCAATTGATACGTCGGTATCGCACTCCAAATCAGGGAACGATGAGGCGCCAACATGTTCAAGAGGTTCCAAAAGGGTGATACATAGGTAGCCGAGAAGGTGTTCAAATTATTCCAACGTTTCGTATCAGCCTTGCAGGTGCCGAAGCACGTACAAAGCATACGACCAAAGCAAACTCAACAATTGCAGCATATCCCACGTCCACGATCGCAAACAGAAAGCGGGAAAATTGCAGGCGCTGAACATGCAAAACGCATAGTTGTGGAGCTCCTAGCGATCGGGCGAGCGTGCTTCATTGCATCGTGCAATACAAGGTTGCCTTGAGACCCAGGGCACTCTGGTCCGTGATCTGGGCGCTAGTCGTTGAGCACGCGATAAGCAGTGTTGCTTAAGGGCCGACATTACTCTTAGCCGAGCTTGATTGATGCAAGCCGCGCAATGAACAGAAATCCGCCGAGAACCCGCTGATTAGGTATTGCACAGCAATCAAAGATCGGACCTTCTATCTTGTAGAACACTAAAACTGGAAATGGAGCATTAATCCGCGTGGAGTGGGGGGTTTTTTTTTTGAGTAAGAAAATTTTATTCCTATTATGTTTTAACAAGGATCATTAGTATAGATGATTCCAGAATTAGAGATGATAGCTATTGAATTCAACAAACACTTTCTCTGTGCTAAACTATGTATAAAAGTAAGTTTACAATATTAAGTTATAACATTTATATGTTGACTAAGACGTTTTGCCTAGGTGTTACAATAGTGTTTTTAATGCGACACGGACATGCACAAACGTCCAAACATCGGATCAGGTTGTGTGTGAAATAAATCAGTTGAAGCGTGACTCAGTTGTGCGAGCAAGTTAAAAAATTTCTCGCGGAGCGCCTCTCAGAAGCAGAACAACAACGCCAATAGTTATAAATGAACGCCTATCTCATCGTTGGCACAACCCGCCTCATCCACGTCGCGTCTGGTAGTGCGCCCTATGGTCCAGACTCGTCGTATCTTGCCAATCAGCTGTGCACATCCTGGGCCTGGTTCGCGGAGATGTTGTCGATGTTACGTCCATCTGTCTTGGGAAAGCTGAGCGTGGCGTAGAAAACGCCAGCGTTGAGTCTGAATAGCGTCTGCGCGAGCGGGAGGATGCCAGGGTTGATCGAGTCGAGTGCAGCCACAAGGACCGCCCTCTCGTCCGCACGATCGAAATGGCAGTGCGCGCTCGCTCGCGGGAACAGGATGCAAATCTTGAACTCACATCTTGAATGAAATATTCTCTAGTATATGGAGACAGCGTGTGTAGATATAACTTTAGGATTAGTGCATGCTTATTCTCGTGAGTGGATAGTTCCGCGATGCCTGTTATTGTGTCATCAAGTGTTGCTTGCTAGTGTGACGTAGGCGTGAATTTACATTCCTGCGTTTGAAGCTTGCAGCTGGCCACAGCCATCTTGCTTTGTGGGGCGCAGGTCTGACACGCGCCTCTGCCACTGGCACAGAGTACTGCTGCGGTCAGCCTCCAAATACGTCAGCCTCGCATTCTCACTTAGTACAGCGTGGCGGTGTGGAAGTATCGGTCTATGATGACCAAGGAACCGTGACACGGACAAGGTACAGAATGTGCACAGGATTTTCGTACCTAATGCAGGCCTATTTGCGAAGTTTCAGCCTTGATGTGGGTTCACACACTGTAGGCATTTATCAGCTAATGTTACGCGGTCTGCCTTACAGCACCGATAATAAATACAGCGAATACTCTCTGCTGAGCGTCGGCCAGCGCCGAGACCTCCAACACTTTATTAAATGGATCAAGCTGAGTCGTCTGCAAGACTGCTTCTCGATACTGGTGGTGAGGGACGGAATAGCAGGCCAGCAAGCATTCTTCAGTTCAGCCTGCTGCCTCCAAACTTAGCATCGTCTAGGTGAAACAACAATATCGAGCGCAGTAGAGGGCCTCGTTGTATGAGACAAGACTGGACCTATCGCGAGCATAGAGCGAATGATAAGTAGGCATCGGGTTGGATAACAGAGACTCGTAGCTACATTGTGTCTATATGTATCCTTGTTGCCCTCATTGCGACGATGCTAGCTCACGAAAACAAGCCGTTTCCTCGATAGTCACCACTAGTCACAATCAAATCTGTCAGCTCTCTGCTATCGACGATTATGAGAGCTTGTGTATGCGTAGTTCCCTCGGAAGGAGCATTGCACTGATGGCCCAGCTCAGCAAACAAGCATGCTATTTCCATTGCCGGGGTTCGGCCAATGCAAATGTAACTGTTTATACAAAGCCTGAAAGAGACTCAGAAAGTCAGTTTGGGTGGGCGTACGACTGAATTCACTTCTGCCGGCGCCGAGTCTGGAACCTGGAGTCAAAACTTCAACACGCAGGCGACTACGCACCGTGCCGAAAGCTCAATGGAAAATTACCTTAGCGCAACCGTATGATCAATTCTAGCCTGCTCTTGCAGAACGCACCAGTCCAGGATGGCACAAGGCTGGCCTATCGGCTTCAAGCTCAAGGTGGGCTGAAGTGCCGCAGCATGCGCGTTCGGGTGGGAACCCGAGCTGACTTTAGGTGAGCGTATCATATCGCACAGTGAGTGCCGTGTAACCCTGGGCAGCGGAGTTCTTTTTTCAGTTACAAGTACGATGACTTCCCACAATATTGTCTGCTTTGCATCTTCCCACAAGTCTCGAGCCCCCACGATGGAAAAATTCGACAGTTTGGAGCGCTCGCTGCTCAACTCGAGCCCAGAAACAATTGTGGAGACGAGGGATCACTTATGTTGCAAAATAGCATTAACGCCCTTGCCTAATCATGTTGAGAAAGCTTACAGTAAACAGTCTCCATGAAAAAGAGAGCGACTTACGTTTTATCTAGACTGTCTAGCAGACTGGATTTAAGAGACGAGTACAACCCTATTACAGCTAAAATTAAGAGGCAGAGAGTAGATAGCAAAAATATGCAGCTACGCGCTTGTAGTCTTGTTATTTCTTAGTCTTAACGCAACACTTTTTGCACTTTAAGATAGACTAGTCTCTAAATAGCAATAGATTATTTCTATTAATTATATCGTCTCTCTCTATTCTCTTCTAATTAGAATTAGTATTAATTTATGCTTAGTAAGAGTTAGTCTACAATTACACTCTTCTAGATTAGTAACTTAAAAACTATAGATATTAGCTAATCTAAATAGCAATAGTTTTCTATGTCTAGAAGACTTAGTAAGATAAAATAATTTAATACTATAAGTTATAGCGTTTAGAGCTTAATTAATATTACTATTATAAACTAGAATAAAAAAACTATAATAAAATAGATAAAGCTAGACTTTCTTACTAAAAGTAATATCTTTTAGAGATATTATTACTATAAATAAAGTTATAATAATTATTTTATCTTTTACTAGATATCTATTATAGTAACTATTAGTATTTAAATACTACTTTTTATAAGATCTAAGTATATTTATGTATATATTTAAAACTAAATATTACTAGACTATATAGTAAGAGATTTTAGCTATATTATAT